>SJYC01001880.1:0-42822 GCA_006408675.1 Madoqua kirkii | reverse complement strand
CTCCTTATAGAGCCTAGAGTGGAGCAGGTGTTTTGATTTTTTTAAGTGTTGAATGAACAAATAAATGAATGAATTCATGCTTAGATGGACAGCTTTTTGTTTTAGATGCTAACTTGATAAACTGGTGAAAGAAAAAGAAAACCTAGGAGTTTTGCAAGATGAGGTAATAGCAGAAGAAAAAGGAAGAGAAAATGATAAAGAGAGACAAATCTGAAAATATCTAAGCAGACTGGACGGCAAACTGAAGGCAAACAGAAGAGGCTGTGATCATAGGGACCCAGGACGCTACCATGATCAGAGGATAAGGATGAGTATGAATCCCAGAGAAAAGTTAAAAAATGTCAAACAGAAGTCCTTGACCCGGGGGAGTTCAGGGCAGTGATTAGTCTGGTTTCATTGCCTGTTATTCACCAAATTCTTCCAGTTTCTGCCAACACTTATAAGTTTGTTTTCTATTATATATGTATTGTCTTTCCAAGCTTTCACTTGGTAAATTCAAGTCCTCTCATCCATGTGACTTTAGATAACTCCCAATGAATATCCAGGGTAATTTATGTATACATTTTCAAATATAAAAACAGCTCCGGTCATCAAAAACATAAAATTTATCGTGTGAATCCCTGTTTTCTTAAACAGACCTTTCACATCAGCACTGAACTAACCAGGTGAGCTAAGGAGGTGTGCTGTGCCCCAGGCCACACTAGAGTGGCGACTTCTCACACCTGGGCATCTGTGTTTTCACAAAGCTCCCAGGCGGTTCTGGGTGCTGTGTGCTGCTCCACAGTCCTTGGGTGGGGCTGCTCTCTCCACACAAAGGTCCCAAGCTGCTCGGTGTTTCTGGGTCAGTGTTCTGGGTTTTCCTTCCTCCTTCCTCACTGTCAGCTGGGAGTCATAGCGTCCCTTCCTCCCCTCTTCATTGACTGCCAACTAGAAAACCAGATTACCAAGCTTGCAGGTGGATGACTGAAAGTAGGATTAGATGGGCTCTGAGGAAAGGGTGATCTCTCCTTTCTAAGGGCCTAAGTTTCAGTGTCTGCATTTGACATCTACTTTGGCTAGAAAGGAACCTGGTCGGCCACAGTCCACAGTCACAGAGAGTCGGACATGGCTAAAGTGACTTAGCACACACACAGCACACACACTTCAGCTACAGTCATTTTTTTTCATTTAAAAGTTTTTTCTTCTTTCTGGTTTCTGGGCCACATTCCAAATAATAATAATAATGGACTCTGCAATCCCACGGACTGTAGCCTGCCAGGCTCCTCTGTCCTTGGGATTCTCCAAGTAAGAATACTGGAGTGGGTTGCCATTTCCTTCTCCAGGGATCTTCCCAACAACTAATATTTAAAGAACTCTTTCCATCATTAATTTGGTTTGATCCTCACATCCTCCCTGTGATATGATTTGTTGGGGTTTTTCCATAACATCTTATTGACTTTTTGGCAAACCCAATAGATTACCCCCATTTAACAGGAGACTGGAGGCAGTGGTGAAGAACCCACCTACCGATGCACAGGTTCCATCCCTGGGTCAGGAAGATCCCCTGGAGGAGGGCATGGCAACCCACTCCAGTATTCCTGCCTGGAGAATCCCATGGACAGAGGAGCCTGGCAGGCTACAGTCCATGGGGTCAAAAAGAGTTGGACATGACTTAGCACGTAACTTGCAAGAGAAGTGATTAAAATGATTTAACACTATAACCTTCACAAGATGATAATCATCTTCCTCCTCATCATTTTTTAGATCTTCACTGGATTTTCAGCTAATTTTCATCAGTGAGTGGATTTTAAAATAATAACAAACCCAGAAATCCACAGAAATATTTATATTTAATATGAAGGGTTAAGGCAAGTTAGTTCAACTTCTAATAATTTCTTTTTAAATGAATATTTCAAAAACACTTCTCATCCATCAGACTGTATTATCTTGAATTATTTTAGTTAAGTATGAAGTCTGCATCTTAAGTGTGTGCCCCTGGGGTAAAATAGTGTTGTTAGAAAAACCATTATAACTCCCTTCCCTGACTTGTGGGTCCTGAAATTTACTGTTGTAATTTTGCATGACTATAGTTTTTCAGTATGTGATCACACCATTTAAGACATTATGATAACAAGTAGTCACTGGGGGACCCACAACAGCCAGGCAGGCAACCAGCCTTCCCACTACCCCACTGACTGGCATTTAACTGTGGAACTCCTATGTTTTCTGATGCCACCATTAGTAATAGCATCCGAATCTCCAAACCCACAACCTGTGAATATCACAATTCATTGTTGTTATTGTTTAGTCGTTAAGTCATATCTGACTCTCTTGTGACTCCATGGACTGTAGCCCGCCAGGCTCCTCTGTTCCTGGGATTTCCCAGGCAAGACTACTAGAGTTGGGTTGCCATTTCCTTCTCGAGGGGATCTTCCTGACCCAGGAATCAAAACCACATCTCCTGTATGGGCAGGTGGGTTCTTAATCAGTGAGCTACCAGGGAAGCCCCCAAAATTTATCTACTCACATACTGATGTGCATCCTGGTTCCTTTTAGTTTTTAATGATTATAAATACAGATATTAAAAGCATTCATATGCAGTATTTATGTGGATGTTTTCAAATCAGTTAGGTAGTTACCTAGGAGTATAATTGATGAATTTTATGGTAAAACTGTTACTTTAGAAAACTGCCATCCTGTCTTTCAAATTAGCTATACCATTCTGTTCTTCCACCAGCAATGAAAAAAGGGTTTTTTTGTTCCACATTCTTTCCAGCATTTGCTATTGTCAGTTTTGTTTGATTAAACATTCTCATAGTATATAGTGGTATCTCATCATTGCTTAAATTTGCAAATCTCTAGTGATATAAAATGATAAGCCTATTTTTATGTACTTATTTACCATTTGGATGTCTTCTTAGATGAGAGTTCTCTTCAGATCTTTAGCCCATATTTTAAAATTAGGTTGTTTTCTTATTACTGAGCTTTAAGTAGTCTTTGTATATCTTGGATATATATCTGATGTGTGTTTTATAAATTTTTAAGTCTTTATTGAATCTGTTCTAAGATTGCTTCTGTTTTTGTTGTTATTGTTGTTGTTGTATGTTTTGGTTTTCTGGCCACAAGGTATATAGGATCTTAGCTCCCCAACCAGGGATCAAATCTGCACCCCCACACTGCAAGGTGAAGTCGTAACCACTGGACCGTCGGGGAAGTCTCATAAATAATTTTTTCTGTCAGTGACTTGTCCTTTCATTCTTTTATACTGTCTTTTTGCAGAGTAAAGTTTTAAATTTTAATAAAAACATTATTTTCAAAAAAATCACAATCTGGTCTTCTGTATACCCCAAGGGGGATGGAAATGGGAAGTCCTCTCTTTGGTCCCCAACTCTATCATGCCTTACTTAACCCGACCCCTGCCACCAGCCTCCACCTCCTCACCCAGTACCCTCAGCTCCAACCCCACAGCACTGCATCTTGAGAAATAGTGGTGAGAAAGAGTAATAGGGTTTAAAGGAAAGACTAGCATCCAAATTATAGGATAGACTATTTAGAATCCAAATCCTGAAAGGAAAGGGAGAGACATCACTCTTTCCCACCTATGTCCCTCCTCCCCTCCCCACGCCACATCCTCACACCCAAGCTCTGCCCTCAACACGGCAGCTGCAGGCTCTCCTACAAAAACTGGCAAAAGATGGCAGACCAAGGTATAATATTGTCCCAAACCTTAACACTAAACCATGCTACCAAAGTCTCCTAATTTCCATTTTCACTGCTCAATGACAATTTCTTTATTCTTCAGGATCTCACTCCTCTGACTCTGGGTTTGCAGCACAAAAAGTGGACACCTTGGAAAAGTCCCAGAGAATTTCAGCCTGAGGCCAGACTGCTTATTATCAGCAAGCAAGTGCACTCTGCCACGCCCCACTCATGTCCTTCCCCAGCACATGTGCACACCTGGAGGCTTACCTATCCAGTAATGCCAGCAAGGTAAGGCGATCATACCAGACTTTAATCCACTTGCCAGGGAAAATGATAAACTTGTAAAACTGCTCTCGGTTAAATTTTCCTTGTGTGGAAGAATAGGATGAATCTTCCAGATCCTGACTCAGATGCTTTTAGATATCGAAAGAAAAACACAGAGAGAGGGTTTCACATAGACATGTTATTGTCATAAAAATAAACCTCCTGATTTAAAAGTACCAAAAGCAGATGTTCAAATTCTGAAATGGAAACCAACATAGTCCATAAAAAAAAATGGGCACCCTAACAAAAGGATAATGATCAACAGAAAAGGTCTTTTTATTTTCCAGCTTTATTTTTTGTACTGAGTATTATTCATTTACAATGTTATGTGAGTTTCAGTTGTAGAGCAAAGTGGTTTAGTTATACATATACATATATTCATTCTTTTCCCTAATAGGTTATCACAAAATACCAAGTATAGTTCTCTATGCTATACAGTAGATCCTTATTGCAGAAAAGGTCGTTTTTACCAATACATTTCAATGTCATTATAATGTGACATTAAAATTAAGCTACATATCAAAATACTACTATTAGGCCAGGAAACTGCCATGAAAGTAATTATTATGAAAGATCAGAATCAAAAAAAAGGCTTTAAATGACATAATCTTTGAAAGGTATGCTATTTAATGTAATACCCAGATAAATATTTAAATTTTTTTTAAAGTAAAAAGATTTTCATCCACAGTTTGTAGGTCATTAGTGAAGCCCAATATAAGACCTGAAATATATGTCAGAAAACAAAAATTAAACCAATAAAGCAGAAACAGGTGGAGGAATTTAATCTCAGATTTAAAACATTTTCACCACAAATTCATCTCTGATTGGATCTAATCTAGTGGAAAGAAATTCAATTTTGAAAAAAATTAGTCTCCATTCATTTGCTAAACAAATACTTAATGAGCCTCAGCCCCCTGCAGACCTTCTATTTCTAATCTGTGGGGTTGCTTTTTTCTTGTAACTGTGGTTAAAAAAATACATAATTTAAAATTTATATCTTAACCATTTTGTATGTATGTGTTTCAGTTGCAATAATATTCATATTATAATTCATGTTTTCATCTTACAAAACTGAAACTCTGTCTACATTGAACACTAACTCCCCACGCTCCTCTACTTTCTGTCTCCAGGAATTTGATCCCTCTAGGTACCGTCCTATAAGTGGAATTAAAGAGTACCATTCCTTTGTGACTGGCTTATTTCATTTATCATAATGATCTCAAGTTCTATCATGTTTCAGATGTCAATTTTTTTTTTAAGGCCGAGTAAAATTTCATTTTATGAATAGACAACATTTTGTTTATTCATTCATCTGTCGGCAGGCACTTGGGTTGCACCTACCTCTTGGTGGAATATTCACTATTCACAATCATGAATGACACTATTGTGAACATGCACGTGCAAATATCTGTTGGATTCCCTGCATTAGGCTCTTTGAATATACACCAAAAAGTAGAATTGGTGGATTATGCTAGCTTGCATTTTTATTTGTTTGCTTTCATCCTATATTTTTCCAAAAAGGAGTTTCGGTAGGCTCTAATTTCCTGTAGACTAAGCTGAAGCTCCAATACTTTGGCCACTTTATGTGAACAGCCGACTCATTGGAAAAGACCCTCATGCTGCGAAACACTGAAAGCAGATGGAGAAGAGGGCAACAGAGGCTGAGATGGTTGCAGGATGTCACTGATTCAATGGACATAAACCTGGACAAGCTCCAGGAGATGGTGAGTGACAGAGAAGCATGGCGTGCTGCAGTCCATGGGGTCACAAAGAGTCGGACATGACGTAGTGGCTGAACAACAACATAAGACGCAGAAGACCGAGAAGAAAGACCAAGATAAGCTAAGGGAGGAGGACAGCATGGAAGAGCAGCCGTGGAGGCAGAGCTACCTTTCCGTGGCCTCATTCACTCCTCTCAGACTTACAAAGCAGAAGGTCATACTTGGGCAGACTGCATAATTTTTCCTTGCTACTGCTAAGTCACTTCAGTCGTGTCCGACTCTGTGCGACCCCATAGACGGCAGCCCACCAGGCTCCCCCGTCCCTGGGATTCTCCAGGCAAGAACACTGGAGTGGGTTGCCATTTCCTTCTCCAAGCATGAAAGTGAAAAGTGAAAGTGAAGTCACTTAGCCATATCTGACCCTCAGCGATCCCATGGACTGCAGCCTTCCAGGCTCCTCCATCCATGGAGTTTTTCAGGCAAGAGTACTGGAACGGGGTGCCATTGCCTTCTCCGGATACACTGAAAGTCGTTGATATCAAAACACCTGGCATGCATAAGGGCAACACATCTGCCTCACTGGAGACCATGTGGAACCCTCTTAGGAGGCTGACTTCCCCATCTCTCTGTCCCCAGATGCTAATTCCCTGACAGCTATGGAGCATAGAGTTATTCAGACTATAAAATATTAACACAAAGAGCATTTCAAGGGAAAGTTGATCCATTGTGAAGGTAATATGCAGGCTGACAATATACAGGATGGATTGGGCTGTATTATTAGAGGTAAGTTGAGATTATAAGTGCTGCTTGTGTCTGGAATTTGACTCCAACAGAAAAGAGAGCCTCGAAGAAACTCCCTGCTGTCATGTCAGCAGGAACAGCATCTTCTTTTAATGACAATGAACTTATGAAAGTCAAAGTGTAACTTGCTCAGTTGCGTCTGACTCTTTGTGACCCCGTGGACTGCAGTGTGCCAGCTCCTCTGTTCCTGGAACTCTCCAGGCAAGGATACTGGAGTGGGTTGCCATTCCTTTCTCCAGGGGATCTTCCCAACACAGGGATCGAACCCGGGTCTCCCACATTGCAGTCAGATTCTTTACTGTCTAAGCCACCAGGGAAGCCCAGTGAATTTGTAATTTAGAGTAAATCTTCCTCTGAGAAGAGATCCTTTCCCTTTATGCTCCATGAACTAAGAGTGCAAGTAAGAAATAAAACACATGTGCCAGCTAAGTAGGGTTTACCATTCTGTGATGTGGGAATTTAGCATGATGTATAAACATGTCAAGGATAAGCAACAGTGAAGCTGACAACATTCTTTTGAATAGTAAGAAAATACTCTCTTTTAGATAGTAGTTTTAGGGAAGGTCACTATAAAAAAATCACATGAAGACTATGTCTACATCTTTTGCAAAACTTATTAAGTATTCTGGCATATTGTGCTATTTATTGCTGCTTAAAGGAAAATCATCTCAGAATTTAATACAAGGAAAAAATGATTTGACTCCAGTGTTAGTTTGCTAGGGCTAACACAATGAAGGACCACAAATGGGGTGTCTTAGACAATAGAACTGTATTTCCCCCAAGCTACCTGAAAAAATTCTAGAGTTCTATAAAACTAATATGAATTTTGATGATATTAACAATTAATACTGATTATTAAAGGCATAATTTTGCCATACATTATCATTAATCTTCAAAACCTCATAATAACTCTTCCACAGATGCAAACTACCACATATAGAATGGATGGACAACAAGGCCCTACTGCATAGGGAAATATATTCAATATCCTGTGTAAACCATAATGGAAAAGAGTATGAAAAAGAATACATATAACTGAATCACTTTCTGTACAGCAGAAATTAACATGATGTTATAAATCAACTATACATCAACAAAAAACTTTAAATGAAAATTTTTTTAAATAGTCTCTTCAAGAGTTCCATAACTAATAAGCATTTTGGTGATATTAATAATGGCCCCTGAAGATAGCCTCTTCAATAAATGGTAAAACTGGACTGCTATGTGCAAAATAATGAAATCAGAACACTACCTAAAACCACACACAAAGATAAACTCAAAATGGATTAAAGATCTAAGTGTAAGACCAGAAATTATAAACTTCTTAGAGGAAAACATAAGCAGAACACTCAATGACATAAATCAAAGCAAGATCTTCTATGACACACCTCCTAGAGTAATGGATATAAAAACAGAAATAAACAAGTGGGACCTAATCAAACTTAAAAGCTTTTGCACAGCAAAGGAAACTACAAACAAGATGAAAAGACAACCCTCAGAATGGGAGAAAATAATAGGAAAGGAAACAACTGACAAAGATTTGTTTCCAAAATACACAAGCAGCTCATGCAATTCAGTACCAGAAAAGCAAACAACCCAATCGAAAAGTAAGAAAGGGACCTGAAGAGACGTTTCTCCAAAGAAGACATACAGATGGCTAACAAGCACATGAAAAGATGTTCAACACCACTCATTATTAGAGAAATGCAAATCAAAACCACAATGAGACACCACCTCACACCGGTCAGAATGGCCTTCACTAAAAAGTCTACAAACAATAAATGCTGGAGAGGGTATGGAGGCAAGGGAACCCTTTTGCATTACTGGAGGGAACAGAAACTGATATAGCCACTATGGAAGACAGTATGGAGATTCCTTTAACAGCTAGGAATAAAACCACCATATGACCCAGCAATGCTACTCCTAGGCATATAACCTAAGGAAATCAAAATTGAAGAGACACATGTACCCCAGTGTTCACTGCAGCACTATTTACAATAGCTAGAACATGGAAGCAACCTAGATGTCCATTGAGAGATGAATGGATAAAGAAGCGTGGTACATATATACAATGGAATACTACTCAGCCATAAAAAGGAGTGCATATATCAGTTCTAATGAGGTGGATGAACCTAGAGCCTATTACTCGGAGTGAAGTAGATCAGAAAGAGAAATGTAAATATTGTATACTGACACATACATATGAAATCTAAAGAGATGGCACGAATGAATTTATTTTCAGAGCAGCAATAGAAAAAGAGACATAGAGAACAGATCTAAGAACATGGTGGGAGGGGAGGAGGGAGAAGGGGAGATGTACGGCAAGAGTGACATGGAAATTTCAATGACCGTATATAAAATAGACGGCCAATGGGAATTCGCTGTGTGACCCAGGGAACTGAAACAGGGGCTCTGTGACAGGCTGAAGGGTGAGATGGCGGGGAGATGGGAGGAAGGTCCAGGAGGGAGGGGACAGAGGTATACCTACGGCTGATTCTTGATGTATGACAGAAATCCACAAAATTCTATACAGCAATAATCCTTCAACTAAATTTTTTTAATTTTTAAAAAAGAAACTAATTTTGAAAAGGGAAAAAATAATTGCCACTGATTATTAAAAGTATAACTCTGTCATATATTTTCTCTAATCCTCAAACTTCCCTGTAACTCCTCCACAGATGCAAACTATTACATACAGACTGAATGGAGAACAAGATCCTACTGTATAGCACAGGAATCTATATTCAATATCCTATGATAAACCATAATGGAAAAGAATATATAAAGAATATATCCATATACTTAACTAAATCACTTGGCTGTACAGCAGAAATTAGCACAACATTGTAAATCAACTAGACGTCAACAAAATTTTTTAAAATAAAAATAAAAGAGACAAAATAATGGTATCTTCAATAGTGCCATAACTAATAAGCATTTTGATGATATTAATCATTGCCATTGATTCTTAAAAGTATGACTATGCCATATATTACCTTTATTTCTCAAAACCTCACAGTTGTTGTTCAGTCACTAAGTCAAGTCGGACTCTTGAGATGCTATGGACTTTAGCCCACCAGGCTCCTCTATCCATGGGATTTTCCAGGAAAGAGTACTGGAGTGGGTTGCCCTATCTATCTCCAGGAGATCTTCCCAACCCAGAGACTGAACCTGAGTCTCCAGAGTTCTTGCCTGGAGAATCCCATGGACACAGGAGCCTGGCAGGCTAGAGTCCATAGGATCACAAAGAGTCAGACACAAATAAAGCAACTTAGCACACATGTATACCTACATAGAGTAAAACTTAAAATCTTTTACAATTTTACTTAAAAATGTCGCTCCGCCAGTAGAATCCACCTGCAATGCAGGAGACCCCAGTTCGATTCCTGGGTCGGGAAGATCTGCTGCAGAAGGGATAGGCTACCCACTTCAGTATTCTTGGGCTTCCCTGGTAGCTCAGAGGGTAAAGAATCTGCCTGCAATGCAGGAGACCTGGGTTTGATTCCTGGGTCAGCAATATCCCTTGGAGGAGGACATGGCAACTCACTCAAGTATTCTTGCTTGGAGAATCCCCAAGGACAGAGGAGCTTGGCAGGTTACAGTCCATGGGGTCACAAAGAGTCACACATGACTGAGTGATTAAACACAGCACAGCAGAAACAAGGACTCCAGAACAACATGTGATCAGTTAGAAAGTAGCACAACATTTTTTCTGCACATTTGAACAAGGGTATATAAATTACCATCAAGCTTCTTCTGAAAAAATCTGGTTAAGCAATTATGAAATTGAATCTAAAACTATTATACTAAGTCCCCTACATATGAACCTTCAAGTTGTGAACTTTCAGAGATGTAAATGCATGTTCACATGTCCAGACACGTAAGTTAGTTCATGTGTTTGGTGTACGTTGTCACTTGAGTGCCTCCTCTACAAGTCGCTGTTCTTTTGTGTACTTTACTGAACTGCACAGAGTACAGTAATATATTGTCTATTTCAAGCCCAGGATGTCTGGAAGCCAGTGTAAAAGCAGAGGTGCTATAGCTGGTAGAGCTAAGAAGCACCAACTGTTGTGCTGTGCTACTGTACTTTTCAAACCTAGACAGTATATTAAAAAGCAGAGACATCACTTTGCTGACAAAGGTCCATATAGTCAAAGCTGTGGTTTTTCCAGTAGTCCTGTATGGATGTGAGAGCTGGACCATAAGGATGACTGGAGTGCCAAAGGATTGATGCTTTTGAACTGTGGTGCTGGCTGACTCTCAAGACTCTTAAGAGTCCCTTGGACTACAAGGAGATTAAACCAGTCAATATTAAAGGAAATTAACCCTGAATATTCATTGGAAGGACTGATGTTGAAACTGAAGCTCCAATACTTGGACCCCCTGATGCAAAGAGCCAACTCACTGGAAAAGACCCTGATGCTGGGAAGGACTGAGGGCAGGAGGGGAAGGGGGTGACCAGAGGATGTAAAGGTTAGATGGCATCACCGATTCAACAGACATGAATTTTGAGCAAACTTGGGGAGATAGAGAAGGATAGGGAAGCACTGTCGTCCACAGGGTTGCAAAGAGTAGGACACGACTGAGCAACTGAACAACAATAACCGTACTGTTCAAGGTACTATGCTGTAAGATTTAAAATGTTTCCCTTATTTTTGTACTTATTTGTGTTTTTTTTAATGTATTATTTCTGTGGAAATTATTACAAACTTACTGTAGTACAGTACTGTATAGCCAATTGTGTTAGTTGGGTACCTAGGCTAACTGTTGAACAAATTGCACTGTTGCACTGATGAACAAATTGGACTTAACAAACATACTCTCAGAACAGAACACATTTGTATATATGGGACTTACTGTATTTCTTTTTGTAGGCGAGATTCTCTAGAAGAAATCAAAACATGGTCAGGAAGAAGGTAAGCAGAGCAGTAAAGAAATGTTAGACAAACTTGACAGTATCCCATTTATAGCCCTCTTCTTTCAAGCTGCACCTACTGAAATCTACCTTCCTTCAAGGTCTACCCAAAGTGTCCTTTCTTCTAAGGAGTCTTCTCCAGAGCCATTCCCCAAAACGCCCTGATAGAATGTGTAGCTCTCAGTTCATGACTGGTTATATGTCTTTCCTCCCATGTTCTTTTCGAATTCTTTGCTCTGTGTCTTACAGAGTCTCATTAAAAGTGAAGTAATAAGTGAATGAACATCAGTAAGTTAATCTCTTGGTAAAATAATGGGAAGCTGCATCTTTTAAGTGCTTGATGATCATGTCATTTGTTCCATGAATAAAGTCTCTCTTCAAGCCAAGATTCTCTTTCAAAATTTCTGCATGCCTAAATTATAAGGCTACATAAATTAATAAATATCTAGATACTTTCCAAACCCTGCAGCAAGAAAAAGCCATTCCAATCAAGTGAGGCTTTGTGGAATTTGTGCAACTCAGCAACAAAAGATCAATGTAAATCAATTTCTAATACACTGGAAGATCAAGACTAATAACCCATTAGCATCAATGAAAAGGTATTATCTAAATGGTATGTTATCTAAATGATCTCTTTTCACATTCATCCAGTAGACTACCATGAAGTGATGTAACCACAACCCTCTGACGTAAAATTCAGGACAAGAATGGACTAATTCTGATAGGGAAACCAACCTGGAAACAGGTTTTAGGACGCCTGCTTCTGGAACATTCACAAACGGTGGTGCTGGGACTTACCCGTGGGGTTTCTGACTGGGTCCTCCGAGCCACCATCAGTAACAGCTGTTGTTGAAGAGCACTGACTGCAGGGTCCCCAGAAGAAGGATCTTGACTCTCAGAAGTCGTAGTACTGGAGGAGCTAATCTGCAAGTCTCTGAGGATGGGCAAAACAAATCAAAACTTTGATTACCCGGAAGTACTGGAAATCAGCTATTTATTACACCCAGACACAAGGACAGCATGGGTCCTTAATGCAAGTTGCTAGTAAGTTTTTTCCACTTGCATGAGCAGGTCCTCTTCCGTCTCTATGAATTTTCCACAGTTTGTTGTGATCCACTGAGTCAAAGACTTTAGCATAGTTAATGAAGCAGATGTTTTTCTGGATTTCCTTGCTTTTCTCTATGATCCAACGAATGTTGGCAATTTGATCTCTGGTTCCTCTGCCTTTTCTCAATCCAGCTTGTACACTAGAAGTTCTTAGTTCACATACTGCTGAAGCCTAGCCTGAAGGATTCTGAGCCTAATCTTAATAGCATGTGAAATGAGTGCAATTATACAATAGTTAGAACATTCTTTGGCATTGCCTTTCTTTGGGATAGGAATGAAAACTGAGCTTTTCCAGTCCTGTGGCCACTGCTGGGAAAGACTGAAGGCAAAAGGAGAAGAGGGCACAGAGGATGAGATGGTTAGACAGCATCACCAAGTCAATGGACTTGAATTTGAGCAAACTCAGTGAAGAACAGGGAAGCCTGGCATGCTACAGTCCATGGGGTTACAAAGAGTTCAACACAAATTAGTGACTGAACAACGGTAACAATGAGTGTTCTAAGTTGACATTTGCATATGCCATGCTACCTTCAACAAGAAGGGCAGTCGTCTTGCACTCATTCAAGTAACTCAGGTTGTCCAGAGATATCGGGTGCCATGGGATAACACTTGGTGTTCTAAAGACAGTGATCTCAATTTTCTATATATTTAGTGGAAGGGGAGGTGGTAGCAACAGTCTCTAGCTTCATGTTTTGCACAAACTATAAACAGTGAGCTGGATCGTTCCCAAGACACTGATCAGAAAGAAACAGTGATGATCTAACACCTCTGCCACCTCCTTCACCCCCAACACTGTCCACACCTCCTTCTCACCCCCACCTCCACCCAAAGCAACGAGAGTGCAGAGCAGAGCAAAGAAATGCCTCAGGCAGTTGTAAAAGAGGACATTAATAAGCTAGCTGTGATCTGTATCTAAAGAACTTTACTGTTGTTAATTCCATATAAACTGACAGGACTAAATTAATAGAACTCTTTAAACAAACTCAAGCTTGGCATTTTCCCTTTGGCTCAGAAAGCAACAATTAGAATAGACTCCTCCATCTGCTTTTCTAGCAGGGCACCCATATCTTTGAGGAGATAATCGGTCACCTCGCCCATGGCCATTTCTAACAGAATTCCTGCTCATGGAACTCTAGTTTTATTCAATCATCCAAGACTGTACGCTCGCTCCAGAACAGACGAGGTCCCTCCCTGACCCCTGGAGTAAATCCTGGTCGCTTCATGCCCATCATGGGAACTCCATTCACTCTGGCCAGTCCTGGTTTCGGCAGAGGAGGGTAACACTACTCCAAGAGGCTACCACGGAACAAAGGGGTGGCGGCCACAGATAAGGATGCTCACAGGCAAGTTTCTCTATTTTTTTTTTCAGTTTTTTAAAACTTATTTTTGAAGTATAGTTGATTTACAATGCTGTATTAATTTCAGGTGTACAGCAAAGCAATTCCGTTATATAGGACTTCCCAGGTGGCTCAGTGGTAAAGACTCTGCCCACAATGCATGAGACCCGGGTTCGATCCCTGAATTGGGAAGATCCTCTGGAGAAGGAAATGGCAACCCACTCCAGTATTCTTATCTAGAAAATCCCATGGAGAGAGGAGCCTCAAGAGCTGTAGTCAATAGGTTGCAAAAGAGTCAGACATGACTTAGCAACTAAACAACAACAACAAATATGTATATGTTCTTTTTAGGTTCCATATAGGTTATTAAAAAATATTGAGTAGAGGTCCCTGTGCTATACAGTCAGTCCTTGTTGCTTATCTATTTTATACATAGTACTGTGTATATGTTAATCCCAAACTCCTAATTTATCCCCACCACAGTTTTCCCCTTTGGTTACCGGAAGTTTGCTTTCTATACCTGTGAATCTGTTTCTGTTTCACAAATAAATCCATTTGCACAATTTGTTTAGATGCCACATATACATGATATTATATGATATTTGTCTTTCCCTGTATGACTTACTTCACTCAGTATGACAATCTCTGGGTCCATCCAGGTTGTTGCAAATGGCATTATTTTGCTCTTTTTTATGGCTAAGTGGTAATGTCTTCTGATTTCTAGTCTCATGTTTCAGTACAAAGTCTCTGACAAGTTTTTAGATCTTTCTTTTTCCCAACTCCCTACTACTGTATTCATGAACAGACAAATACTCTCCAGGAACGGTGATTAAAATACATCCACTATTCTCACATGCACGCGCACAAAGACACAGATTTCTCTATAGTTTTGAAACATGATTTATGATCATTTGATGACACATTCAATAAAGGCCTCCTTGTAAAGAACCACTTAGGAAATATTGTATGTTAATACCAGGGCTTGAGAAATGAGTCACGTGGGATAAGTACATGGATTTTGAAAACTTAAAAATCCTATCCTTCTATTATGTAGATGATTGTTCCATAAACAGTCCTTTTGCTTCCTGTCCATATTGGCGGTGTAATGTCAGTCACCAATAGAGAAAAAAAGTTGGATGTATAAAAACAATGTTCATTCAAACCTTTGCGCTTTGTGTAGAAACCTCTGAGGACTACATTCTGTCATCTCATAGCTTAATACAACAGAATTGGAAAGATCTTGTTAATACAAACTCAGAGAAACCCCAAACTCAGCAAATGCCAAAGCTTCATTAAACCCAAAAGATTAACCTGACTTCACTGTAGGTAATGTAGGTGACGACCATAAACAGCCAGGGGCAGGATGGAGATGTGAGAAAATCTAGACAGTGTACAGCGCCCTCTGTTGCCAACTGAAATAAACTATGAACAGACTATTGGGTAAGGTGTAAACAGTTACTTCAGGGCAACCTTCCTTCTGCCAGGAAACATGGTCCAAAAGAAAGTGCTGAATTTGTTGCATATCACTTAGCATGCTTCTGATGGCAAAATAAAAATAACAATAGATAACATCATTTTTCTTGTGAAACCATTTAAAAATCCTATGTAAAATTCTAGGGTTTGGTTTTCTTTTCAAAATCTTTTGGATGAGTTCTAGAATTAAACAGATTAAAGCGTCTGCCTCCAATGCAGGAGATCCGGGTTCAATCCCTGGGTCGGGAAGACCCCCTGGAGAAGGAAATAGCAATCCACTCCAGTATTCTTGCCTGGAGAATCCCAGGGACGGGGGAGCCTGGTGGGCTGCCGTCTCTGGGGTCGCACAGAGTCGGACACAACTGAAGCGACTCAGCAGCAGCAGGGTGGTGCCACTGGTGAAGAATCTACCTGCCAACACAGGATATGCAAAAGCCATGGGTCTGAGCCCTGGGTTGGGAAGATCCTGGGAGGAGGAAATGGCAACCCAGTCCAGTATCTTTGCCTAAGAAATTCCATGGACAGAGGAGCCTGGTGACCCTATGGACAAGAGATGTCCATGGGGTCACAAAGAGTCGGACATGACTGAGCAGCTAAGCATGCACACCCAAGTTTAAATCATCGCTCTGCTATTTACTCTTTGTGACTATAAGTATGTTGACTTCCTACCTCAAATCCGCCTATAAATAAGATCCTACTGTACAGAACAAGAAACTATATTCAGTACCCTCTGATAAACCATAATGGAAAAGAATATGAAAAAGAATGCCTATATATATATAATTGAAACATTTTGCTGTATGGCAGAAATTAACACATCATTATAAATCAGCTATAGTGAAGTGAGTAAAGTCGCTCAGTCGTGTCCGACTCTGCGACCCCATGGGCTGTAGCCTACCAGGCTCCTCTGTCCATGGGATTGTCCAAGCAATAGTCCTGGAGTGGATTGCCATTTCCTTCTCCAGGGGATCTTCCCAACCCAGGGATCGAACCCGGGTCTCCCGCATTGTAGACAGACGCGTTACCATCTCAGCCACCAAGGAAATCCAGTAAAATAATTTTTTAAATCCTCATCTATAAGATAGGGATGATGTCTTCCTCATAGAGATTGTTGTAAAAGTTAAAACAAACTGGGTATGGTGCTTCTCATATATTAGTTGCTTAATAACTATACCTTTAATAACCTTCTTATTTCCTTCTATTGATTTAAGACCTGACTTTGCACATTCTCATATGACACAGTAAACTGGGCCCTATATTTTTCACACAAATAACATACTAATTCTAGCTGTCTTTATGAGCAGGAATGAGGGAAGAATGCCTTGCCCTCAACTTACTCTTAATCTTTTTCTGTGAGTAAAGACAGATTCACACAGCATATCAAGCTCCTCTTAACTACCCTCTTTTACAGAAGCTTAGTGTCCTAGGCAAATCATGAGGATAAAAAGAGAGATTCTTTTCTGAGCTTTATGACTGGTGTGTTCTCACCAGAAAACCTGCCTTGTTATGTGTAGAAAGGTTTCCTATTTTACTAGGAAATGTGTAATGCTGTTTCCAGGGGTAAAAAGATGTATCTTCTTCATTTGGCATAGTTTTCTGGAGTCCAGAAGTTGAAGTGAACCATGGGCATCAGCTTTTCCACTCAAGAACCAATGAGGCTATAATGTCACAAAAATGATTCAGTGGACAGGACTTTTCCTACCAACCCTCCAAGAATTTCCATCCAACCTTCCTTTTCTTGTATCTCTTCTCAGACTGTGTGCTGTCTCTCCTCCTGATCTTAGTTATGGGCTGTTTAGATTTAGAATCATCTAAAAAGTTTCTGTTGGTGGAAGGAATAAACTGGAAGTTTGGTAGTAATACTATATATACAAAATAATCAACAAGGACCTACTGTATAGCACAGGGAACTTTACTCAATATTTTATAATAACTATATGGAAAAAGAATCTGGAAAATATATATATAATAACTGAATCACTTCGCTGTACACCTAAAACTAACACACCATTGTAAATCAACTATACTTCAATTTTTTTTTAATCTCCAAAGAAGTCTCTGTTTACTAACTTAAGGCTAGAGATTTCCCCCATATTAATAATGTTAAAATGCTAAGCTTCAGGAGATATTTCCGCCTCTACAATAACAATGGAAATGGAAATATTCCAACCCTGTAGTAATTACACTCTGAACTACAATAGAGCTGTATTTGCACATCTGGTCTTGATTTTCCTGCTCTCTGGTTAATCTCTGGACAACTAGTTTGGTTCAGACCTATAACACAGATGTTGTTGTTGTTGTTGTTGTTTAGTCACTAAGTCGTGTTCAACTCTCTTGTAGTCCCATGGACTGTAGCCCTCCAAGTTCCTCTGTCCAAGGGATTCTCCAGGCAAGAGTATGGGAGTGGGTTGCCACTTTTTCCTCCAAGGGATCATGCTGACCCACCAAGGGATTGAACCCACATCTCCTGTGTCTCCTGCACTGGTAGGCTGATTCTTTACCACTGAGCCACCTAGGAAGCCCTGTGGCATAGATATACAAATTTAAACTAGATCAAGCTTACACCAACAGCAGAAATAGTGACTGATGGAAATTACAAAAAGAGAAGTCACAGGAGGAAATGAAGATGAACCAGGGGCCAGAATGGTGCACTTTCTTATAGACAGAGTTGGGTTTCAAACTCACAGTGACCACACTGTACTCTATTGCACTTTCCAGGTTTTCACTCACCCCAGCTTCTGGAAGCAACACATAACTGAAGCACATTTTCCCACCAATGTAGAAAGAAGTCCTTGAAATTCTTCATCTTCCCCACATCTCAAAACTTACAGGCTACCAGCCTGAGGGAGAGGGCCTCTCTTGTTCTGCCTGTCCTGCCTTGTTTTATGGGCTTACTTGGGGGCCATGGGAACAAGTCACCCAGAGGGGCAGCCTGGAGATGAAAGCCATAGTCACAAGTGCAAGACGTGGGATCTTTACATAAAGAAGCACTGTTTTGGAAACTCTAACCTGTTATTTAGAATTTGAACAGGGATTCTTGTTTTAAAGCTTGCAAACAACTCTTCTTTTATATGACAGCAAAATTCATCTTTGCATTTGAGGAAAAGAGCACCAGCCTGGGAGCTGGCCAGGGCCTCCAGCATGGGATGAGACTGCCACCGTGTGGCAGCCGGGGCTATGACCACGGAGACAGACTCTCACTGAGCCGCAGGGCCTCGTCCCCAGGGTTCAGAGAAAGTGCCTGGAAAGACAGAAGTCTTCCTAGGGTCAACCTCACAAACCCTCCATTGTCAGGACTCTGCGCCTGGATGAAAATTTCAGCTACCTAGTGTGTCTAAGAAAACAAAATAAGGAATACAGCGAAAGGATCTGATATTAACAACAGAAAAATGAGAGAGAGAGGAAACAGGAATTGTGGAATAGCAGGAACTTCGCAGAGGCAAACCCCTGGAAGGTCATCTGCTTTTTCCAGATAGTTCCACCTCTATGTGACCTTGGAAAAGGCCCTGATGAGGGAAAGATTGAAGACAGGCAGGAGAAGGGGCCGACCCACTCAATGGACATGCGTTTGAGTAAACTCCAAGAGAAGGTAAAGGACAGGGAAGCCTAGAGCGCTGCATTCCATGGGGTCGCAAAGAGTTGGGCATGACTCAGCAACTGAACAAATGTGATCAAAGGCACCAAGAACCCCCACACCAGCAGTTTTCAAAGTAACTCAGTAACACATAACTCTCTCATGCAGATCAACAGAGTGGGAGTATATCTTGAACTGGAGTTTACATTTTCAACTCATGCCTGAGGGGAACACAAAACTAGGTATATTTAACACTGAGAGAATTTACATTTACCTTTTGCCCACCTAACTGACTAACATCCATGCCCCACATTCTGGCTGAGCTAATGCAAACCAGGGATCACTACTTCTTCTGGCTAATGTAAAGAAGCAAATCCTAAAGAGGTGTCTTTTTTTTTTTTTTTTTTACAACTTTCTGCCTGCTTACCTTCTTGGGATCCAGGTACTTAAGCATGATGTCTTTCAAAGGTTTCCTGAGAGCTGATCCCAGTAAGTAAGGGAGACTTTACTGAGACCAGTGTCAGGTCAGAGGCTAATAATAGTAATGTTCAACAAAAAAGTAAGCACTCTGAGAAGACAATAAAGATTAAGGGCACTTCAATCCATCTTTGGAATGTAGTACCTAATGGGTTTAGAGGTTCAGAGTAGCTTTCAAAAGCAAGCCTAATGTATAAGCATAACAGTATCTGTTTCAATATGTGCTATCGCAAGCATGTACGTCGTTCAGTCGTATTCGAGTCTTTGCGACCCCATGGACTGCAGCCCTCCAGGCTTCTCTGTCCATGGGATTCTCCAGACAAGAATGCTGGAGTGGGCTGCCATTTCCTTCTCCAAATATGTAGTACAATGATTCATAAAAAAACAGAAGCTCAAAACAAGTGAATCCAGATACATATCAATAGATGATTACTAATGTAATCTACTCTACTTTGTTCAAATAGAAACAAGTTGAGATACAAAGAGCCCTGATAAAGATCCTATAAACTGATTTGTTCCAGATGAGTTTACCATTCAATAGACCAAGGCTACTTTATGAGTAAAAGATTCTCAAAATGAATGTAAACACTATGTCTTTCCATAAGATTTCACTGGTGAGCAGATGATATGCATTTTGTGCACATTTTTAAAAATTTGGTATACATTTGCATGAGATTGCTTTTGACACTAGAAAAGGTTTTGTAATACTAAAGCATGGCTGTACATTGTTTATAGAAGAAAGCTCTTCTATGTTACTTGCAAGAATTCACAGATGAAAGAAAGGTAAATCTTTGCTGAACAAAGAATAGAAACTATCAAGTTTTCATTGCAAGACATACAGAGGAAATAATAAAAGTCCACTTTGCAGTGAACCCTTTGGACACAAAACACACTTTAACTTTTATGCAGCTTCACCTTCAACTTCCTAGGCAGAGAGACTATTTCAACTTCGATTTTCTAGGCAGATGACCTCATAGGAGGGTCTGAGCTGAATCAGTCCTGTGTCCTGGGTAATAAATTTACCCTCTGAATTTTTTTTTTTACATAGAAATTCTGAATTCTGCTATTCAAGCTATTGTCCCTTATTCTAGTTTCTGAGGCAAGCAGGACTACATGAGATAATGTTACCAAAGGTACTGGCTTTCTGGACAGTTATTGTACAACCAGAAAATACTGCTTATATTTCTCTGGCAGTTAATGAGAAATGTATTGGTTCCCACAATGACGGAGGGACCAAGGAGGGAAATTTGTTTCCTCCCCTGGTTTCCTCCAGGCATCCCCAGAGGGACATGGAAGTTACACAGCAAACAATTCCCTATTCATACTTGGGAGTCAGGGGTATAAAACTGTCACATGGCAACTAGGCTTAACAGTGGTGAAGAGGAATGGCTTTCTGGCCAATAATGAGAATCAGGGGTTTAATGGCCTAGCTGGAGGCGATCCCAGCCACTGAAGTCGCCTTAAAGGGAAAAGGCTGCTTTTCTAATATCTTCCATGGCTGAAGGGCTTAGAAACAGCCCCAGCTCGGAATCCTTCCAAGTTCAAAATCAAACTTTATGTTTACTCTGATAGGAGATCTCTAAATGTAATGGCATTATAAGCCAGGCATAAAATAGTAAAGTACCTTTTCTAAAACTGCCAAAGAGGCCAAAAAGCTGGAACACAACAGGTTGATAGAATACAAGGTACTTAACCGCCTTAAAAATCTCATAAAGTGACTCATAAAAGTGCGAGAGGAAAGGCTTTCCTCAGCCGAAAGTCCGGCTCTATTGCTTCATAAAGTCATGGTGAACCTCAACCACCGTCCTACTGCTTCTGTTTGGAGACCATTTAACAACCGCTCACACTGCCCAGCGTCCCCTCATTGCTGTTCAGCTGCTCAGCCGTGCCTGACTCTTTGGGACCCCGTGGCCTGCCAGCACACCCGGCACACCCCTTCACTATCTCCACTATCTTCACTGTGTTTGAGTTTGCTCAAACACATACGCTTTGAATTGGTGATGTCATCCAACTATCTTGTCATCCCCTTCTCCTCCTGCCCTCAATCTTTCCCTGCATCGGGGTCTTTTCCAGTGAGTTGGCTGTTTGCATCAGGTGGCCAAAGTATTGGAGCTTCAGCTATGATATTTAGCTTTTGAAGCCACCCACTGAATTCATCTCCAGTATTATTTCCATTTATGGATTAGAAAGCCGATGCTTAAAATTATCAAGTGAGCTGCTCAGTGTCAAACCCAAAGTAACTCTTTGTGCAGGAATGGGAATCTGAGTCAGTCCAAGATGAAAGCTCAGGTTCAAGCTGCAGACACAACCCCTCTGATGTCAGGGAAGTGTGGCTTTCCTTCAGGAAATGTCAGCTCTCCATCACACTCAGCTCTCATATGGACAAAGAAAATCATTTCCACTGAATGCAATATAAAACTAGAAAATCAAATTTGAGACTCAACCTCAATTTTTACAGAGAAGGGTTAAAAAGAGTCATTCTGCAGGGTTTTTGCCCCTCCATTTTGCCACTTATGAAAGGAGAAGATAACATTCTGTATTACGTATATACACCAAGTGTGTGCTGCTAAGTCTTTAGTTGTGTCCAACTCTGCAACTCCATGGACTGTAGCCCAGCAGGCGCCTCTGTCCATGGAATTCTCCAGGCAAGAATACTGGAGTGGGCTCTGTGCCCTCCTACAGGGGATCTTCCTGATCCAGGGATTGAACCCGCATTTCCTACGGCTCCTATATTACAGGTAGATTTTTTACCACTGAGCTACCAGGGAAGCCCTCATAAATATACTATTATGTGTAAGTTAGATAATTAACAAGGACCTACTATATAGTGGGTTTGATCCCTGGGTCAAGAAGATCCCCCGGAAGAGAGCATGACAACCCACTCCAGTATTCTTGTCTGGAGAATCCCATGGACAAAGGAACCTGGTGGGCTACAGTCCATGGGGTCTCAGAGTCAAACACGACCGAGCGACTAACACACACACACACACACACACACACACACACACACACACATTTGTCTGGAGAATCCCATGGACAAAGGAACCTGGTGGGCTACAGTCCATGGGGTCTCAGAGTCAAACACGACCGAGCGACTAACACACACACACACACACACACACACACACACACACACACACACACCGCATAGCACAGGGAACTGTACTCAGTGCTCTGTGATGACCTATATGGGAAGAGAATCCAAAAAAAGGGGGATATATGAATATGAGTAGCTGATTCACCTTGCTGTACAGCAAAAACTAACACAAAGCAGTAAAGCAACTATACGACAATAAAAGTTAAATTTTAAAAAATATGTTGACCAGACAAACTCCTATTGTTTCTGGCTCTTCCCCTCCAACAATCTCAAGGTGAGGGAGTGATCTGTGGGTGCTGCTTGAATAGTCCACTTTCACTGTGTTGTTTCTCTGCAGAGAGGTCTAATTACTCCTGCTGCAAGCAGAACCGAACATGACGTCCTCCACGGCATTTCACAGCCCACCTCTCCCCCTCCTGCTCTACCTCTTATCTGCTATCCCTAAATGACTAATTGGTGTCTGCTATCCAGAACTCTAATTGGGCTACCTTGTCATTTCCAATGATTAATTTGATTCAGTTCACTATTTACTGAACTTCCACCTACAGAGGGCTAAGTGAAGGCTATAGAGACACCCTAGTATTTTTATTCATTTAGTCACTAAATTGTGTCCAACTCTCTGCAACCCCATGAACTGCAGCCCACCAGGCTCCTTTGTCTGTGGGATTCTCCAGGCAAGAATATTGGAGTGGGTAGCCAGTTCCTTCTCCAGGGGATCTTCCTGACCCAGCAACTGAACCCATGCTTCCTGCATTTGGCAGACGGATTCTTTACTACTGAGCCACCAGAGAAGCCCAGAGGCTTTTCCTTAAACAACAACAGTCTAGGAGAGCTGGGCGTCTCCTGCACCAGGGAGAGTGCGGCAAGCTCCTCTAACAGCAGCATGGAGGGATGGAGTAATTGTCATGGAAGGACTGACACAGGAAAGATGGATATAAGGGGCAGACAGTAGTCTGTGCTTGGAAAGAAGAGAATTTCAGAAGGTAAAAGTGCGTGGAGATGGGTGTTCCAGGCAAAAGCAGGCAGAGCCTGGAAGAGGAAGGGTTGAAGGCCAGCGCCATGGGCCTCCGGGAGTGAAGCTGTGAAGCACGGGCTGTGAAGGGTGCCTGGAGGAGGGGGTCCACATAAGAGCACCCCAACATCACATGTGTTAGCAAGAGCACTGCCTCACCCAGGTCTCAGAGCACTCACAGGCCTCAGCCAACCATACGTGTTATCTGTGGCCTGTGGCAATTCAAAAAAATATTAAAATCAATAACATCAGACAAAATAGAGGGACTTCCCTGGTGATCCAGTAGTTAAGACTTCGCCTTCCAGTGCCGGGGGTGTGGGTTCAATCCCTGGTCAGTGGCTAAGATCCTACAGGCCTCTCAGACAAAAAACCAGAAACATAAAAAATTAAAGAATACATTATTGAATATTATAACAAATTCAATATTTTTTCTTAAATGTTCCACATTAAAAAAATCTTTTTAAAAAATGGATTTTTATAGATAAATAGGAATTTCTAGCTCTTCTTGGGAAAAAATTGGAAGATCTGGTCACCCAGGCTTCCCAAGCTGGCATAAGCACCGTAAATAGCCCTCTAGCAAGTGCGTCCGCTCAGTCGTGTCCGCTCAGTCGTGTCAGACTCTTTGCAACCCCATGAACTGTAGCCCACCAGGCTCCTCTGTCCATGGGATCTTCCAAGCAAGAATACTGGGATGGGTTGCCATTTCTTCCTCCAGAGGATCTTCCCAACTCAGGGACCAAACCCACGTCTCTCCTGTCTCCTGCATTGGCAAGCGGAGTCTTTACTACTGGTGCCACAGGACAAATGCCTCCAATGGATTCAGCACCCAACGCCCCTCGCATTTGATTCTGGGTCCACTTCACCCATTTGTCCCATCTGCCTGGCACCCAGGAATTGAGGCTGTGGCCCCTGCCAGCAGGAGGGTGCTGGGGGAGGGATGTAAGAGGCCCCCGGCCACTTAGTAGCTACTGAGGTTGGGCTCGTTTCTTCATCCGTCTCCATTTCCTTCTCTACCTAATGGAGTTAATACCACCTACCTCTACTTTGTCACATGGATGAAAGGGGATAAGTTAATACTTAGCACAGTGCTTAGTGCAAAATACATCATTAACAAGCCATGGCTGCTGCCACCACACGTATGACAGGAAAACACTTCCTTCAGGGCCAGGAACTGCCAGAATGCTGCTTCCCACGGAAAGACGCGAGGCCCACTGGAATACAGTGTAAAGTGTGAGTGCCCTGGCCCTCTAAGTTACAGACTCCTGACCTGCTGTCACTGCACTTGATCAGCTATGCGCTGCTCTGATGTGTCTCTGCCTCTAGCATGAAAGAAAGGAGTGACACTCTCCATATATGCACACACACACACAGGTCTGTTAATGAAAGGATTGCTGTTCTTCAGTTGCTAAGTCGTGCTCAACTCTTTGCAACCCCATGGACTGCAGCACATACAGGACACCAGAACATAAGGTGCCCAGGTCAGTAAGTGTCCAATATGCTATCGGGGAAGAGCAGAGAGATAGCTCAAGAGAGAATGAAGCAGCTGGGGCAAAGTGGAAACGATGCCCAGCTGTGGATGTGTCTCATGGTGAAAGTAAAGTCTGATGCTATAAAGAACAATATTGCATAGGAACCTGGAATGTTAGGTCCATGAATCAAGGTAAATTGGATGCGGTCAATGCAAAAATTAACACACTCAAACTAAACCAGCTTGGAATTTCCCTGGTGGTCCAGTGGCTAAGACTTTGCTCTCCCAACGCAGAAAGCCCAGGTTCAAACCTGGTCAGGTACTAGATCTCAGTGCCAAAACTAAAGATTCCTTGTGCGGCAACTAAGACCTAGAGCAACCAAATAAATAAATTCTTTTTGAAAACAACAACAAATTAAACCAGCCTGCTTGCTTTTATCCTAAAGATAGTGAAAGTGTTAGTCAGTCAGTGTGTCTGACTCTCTGCAACCCCATGGACTGTAGCCCACCAGGCTCCTCTGTCCATGGAATTCTCCAGGCAAGAATACTGGAGTAGGTTGGTCATTCCCTTCTCCAGATGATCTTCTGAACTCAGAGATCAAACCCAGGTCTCCCTCTTGTGGGCAGATTCTTTATAGCCTGAGCCACCCAGGAAGCCCTGTTTTCATCCTATCTTACCACAATTTTTCTTTCATACAACCAGTTCAAAAATACCCAAGCCATCACTACACCACATGCATCCACAAAAGCCAAGTCTGATTACAAATCCAAAGAAATTAGCCTCCCACGTGTGAGTGGCACAGCTTTTAACATCTCTTAGCTGGCAACCCACTCCAGTACTCTTGCCTGGAAAATCCCATGGACGGGGGAGCTTGGTAGGCTGCAATCCGTGGAGTCGCTAGGAATCGGACACAACTGAGCGACTTCACTTTCACTTTTCACTTTCATGCATCGGAGAAGGAAATGGCAACCCACTCCAGTGTTCTTGCCTAGAGAATCCCAGGGATGGGGGAGCCTGGTGGGCTGCCGTCTCTGGGGTCACACAGAGTCGGACACGACTGAAGCGACTTAGCAGCAGCAGCAGCAGCCTGGGGAGGAGTGTGAGACTGTTGGAATATTCACCCTAAGGCTGTCAGACAGCAGCTGAAATCCAGAAGATCATCTGACTCCACACAGGACTGAGCCATTTTTTCTGAGCATGAATTAAACAAATGGCAATCCCATAAGTGCTTTTCCAGCATCACCCCAGGAACACCTTTCAATGCTATAATTTTGTTAAGTGAAGTAACTAGAGTTTTGTGCTCAAGCATCAAACAAGAAGCACCGCACACCCAAACGGGCCACTGAATGGCCATAACATTCCAGAACAAAGTCCCTTTGAAAGGACCGACTTATCTCAGAGAGTAGACAGTACAGAGGACATGCACATTCTCAAATAATAAAATGGCACCCACTCCAGTATTCTCACCTGGGAAGCCATGGACAGAAGAGCCTGGCAGGCTACAGTCCCAGGGGTCACAAAGAGTCAGACATGACTGGACCAAGCACACATACATATAATAGCAGACATGTATATTATTTTATCTTTAAGCACAAGAAAGAGGTGATGTGCGTGACTGTGGGCCACTCTTTTTTAGAACTCTTAAGACTGATGCCCTGTCAAACTACCTTAGGAAAAAGCAGATAATCAAAGACTTAGAACTTAGCATGTAGGAGAACATCCCTTGTGGTCCAGTGGTTAAGATGTCACTTTCCAATGCAGGAGGTGAGAGTTCGATCCCTGGTCAAGGAGCTAAGACCCCACGTGCCTTGTGGCCAGAAAACCAAAGCATAAAACAGAAGAAATATTGTAACAAATTCAATAAAGACTTTTAAATGGTCCACATTAAAAAAAATCTTTAAAAATAGAAAAAAGAAAATCACATGTGGGGCTGAGGGACCAAGACCTTGTCCTCCAGAATGTTCACATATAAGAAATGTAAGAGACAACCAGGAACATTTCTTTAAAAGAAAGTTGCTTTTATAAACTCTATCATGACTCTCTTTAAAGGAAGTCATTAATTTACTTGCATTTTACCAGAAGGAGAGTCCTCAGGGGTCATTTGTCAACTTCTGCTGCCCAGCATCCATGCACCGTGGGGATTCTCAGGTGGCAATAGTGATAAAGAACCCACCTGGCAATCCAGGAGACTCAAGAGATGCATGTTCAACTCCTGGGTTGGGAAGATCCCCTGGAGTAGAAAATGGCAACCCACTCCAGTATCCTCCTTGGTAAATCCCATGGACAGAGGAGCCTGGTGGGCTATGCCTATGGAGTCACAAAGAGTCCAACACATTTGAGCAACTAAGCACATGTCCACCTACTCTACTCCAGTTTTCCCTCTGAAGAGTACTCCCGTACATTCTCAGAGGGAACCTGTCATGAACATGATTAAGAAAGTTACTCAACACACTCAGAAGGAGAACAGAAAAGATGTTTAGGTCATCTACCAGCAAGAGTTTGCCTTATTCATACAGATAAAAACTAACCATTTTTCTAGTTCATTCCTTGAGACAGATTTCATAACGCATTCTCAAAGTGCATCAATGCCTTCCCCATAATCATTTACACAGGATTCCACTCTATTCATACCAACATGTTATATTTATTTTTGGAAGTGGCTACTATGAAGGTATAATGGATTTCCCTGGTGGCTCAGACAGTAAAAGCATCTGCCTGCAATGCAGGAGACCTGGGCTCAATCCCTGGGTGGGGAAGATCCCCTTAGAGAAGGAAATGGCAACCCACTCCAGTATTCTTGCCTGGAGAATCCCATGAATGGACAGAGGTGCCTGGTGTGCTACAGTCCATGGGGTTGCAAAGAGTCGGACACAACCGAGCGACTTCACTTTCACTTTCACTCTGAAAGTGGTTCCATTTATTTTTTATTATTCTACAATATCTGGTTTTCTTTTTCTTTCACATGAAATCCACATGCTTTCATGCCCACAGATGGATTAACACATTCACTGGACACAAGGATCCTCACTTCATTTATATCCAGAGTAAGTTTCACTTTCACTCTGAAAGTGGTTCCATTTATTTTTTATTATTCTACAATATCTGGTTTTCTTTTTCTTTCACATGAAATCCACATGCTTTCATGCCCACAGATGGATTAACACATTCACTGGACACAAGGATCCTCACTTCATTTACATCCAGAGTAAGTTGCATGGAAGTTGCTGGAGGCAGCAACACGACACCTCCCCAACCTGAAAACAAGCCCTACTTACCCAGCGTGAGAGAAGCCTTCATAATTTGACGGCTGATGCTGGAAAGGGCCTTCTTTCTGATTTCCAGACTTTAAATAACAGGATTTAATCTCCCCTGCAAAAGTTCAGCAAAGAACGTTACACAACTCCTTGTATATGATCATTTCTGTGGATACTTTTTTCAAGATAGAGGGAACTAATCTGGGATGATTTTAATAATAATTGTTGATAATCTACGTCCATTCTTCGTATTTCTCCACAGAAGGTATAACTTAACCAGGAAAATCTAAGGCATCACTCTAATAATATGCTTAGACAAGTTGGTCTTAGTTACTTTTTTTTCATTGAAGTATAGTTGATTTAATGTTGTATAGTTGAAGTTGTATAGTTGTAATGTTGTATAGTTGTATTTAATGAAGGATAGTTGAAGTAATGTTGTGTTGGTTTCAGGTGTACAGCAAACAATTCCATTATACATGTACATCTACACATTCTTTTTCAGACTTTTTTCCATTATAGGTTATTACAGGATATTGAATATAGTTCCTAATGCTATATATCACATGACTCAGTCACTTATCACTTAATTGCTTTTCATCGATTAATCTGCACCATCTCTAATCTTCTTCTCATACATTCTTTTCAATGCATTTTTTGGTATATTCTCTTCATGTGTCAGGATGATCTGAGCATGCTGTAACTGCGGTTTTGTTTTGTTTTTGGTATCATGCACAAAAGGAGGCTTATTAGATGCATGGTTTTGATAAGTGGGCCACATGGGGCCATCCCTACCTTTGAATTTGCAGATAAGCACTGGCATAGCTGCTGACTGAGGTGTCAGCCTGGTAATGAGGGAAAGCAAGAGATGGAATTAATTTGCAGAGTTAAATTAGCCTGCTAAAGTGGTTCAGGGTATCGAGGTGTGAAAATCAGTTCACTTTGTAAATGTAAACGGTCTCTTTCCAGAAGAGGTTTTGACTGTACTTTCTTCAGGTGACAGGGGAGCATAATTAGCCTTGTCTGTTAGGAGTAGTTGCAAGGTATTCCACAGCGCTTCACCTCAGCGTGAAGGCTATCCCACCAAGAAAAGCACAGACAGGGACAACAGCAGACCCTCTGGAGGCTTAGACAAAAGTGATAATGTTGTTTTTTACAACATAAAAGTCTCTTTGTATTTCTACAGATGCAAAAGCACTTCAAACTATAAATTACTGATCTATAGAGAGACAGTAACACATAATTTATTATCCAAACCAGGATCTCTTTGTAAGTAGAATGTGCGTGCAAGGGTGTGAAGTCACTTCAATCATGTTGGACCCTATGGCCCATGGCCCACCAGGCTCCTCTGTCCACTGGATTTCCCAGGCAAGAATACTGGAGTGGGTTGCCATGCCCTCCTCTAGGGGATCGTCCCCACCCAGGGATCAAACCCACATCTCCTGTATTGGCAGGCAGGTTCTTCACCACTAGCACCACCTGGGAAGCCCTTGAGAGTAGAATAATCAAGTATTAACTGATCTATAAAAAATTTAACCCAAGACTCATCCTAGAAAAACTAGGATCTATATCTCTTAATCAAAGAACCTTGAACTTGCCACTTAATGGGTTTTTTCTTTCTTTCTCCCTTCCTTTCTTTTTCTGTTACTTTTAATCTTTTTGTAACAAGGCATTAAAAATATATCAAAGTCAGATTTCAACATATACCCAATAAATATTTATTAGGTGCTGGACATTACTTTCCTAAAATTTACAATTGTGAAAATGGGGAGAATGTCAGTAATCAAATTATTATAAGGTAATAAACACTGGGCTTCCCCAGTGGTTCAACAGTAAAGAATCTGCCTGCAAGGCAGGAGACTCAGCAAATGTGGATTTGATCCCTGGGTAGGGAAGATCCCCTGGAGTAGGAAATAGCAACCCACTCCAGTATTCTTGCCTGGAAAATTCATGAAAAAAGGAACCTGGCATGCTATGATCCATGAGGTCACAAAGAGTCAGACACAATCAAGCAACTAAGTACTCAATAAACAACTGCTGCTGCTGCTGCTAAGTCACTTCAGTTGTGTCCGGCTCTGTGCGACCCCAGAGATGGCAGCCCACCAGGCTCCCCTGTCCCTGGGATTCTCCAGGCAAGAACACTGGAGTGGGTTGCCATTTCCTTCTCCAATGCATGAAAGTGAAAAGTGAAAGTGAAGTCGCTCAGTCGTGTCCGACTCTTAGGGACTCCATGGACTGCAGCTTCTAGGCTCCTCTGTCCATGGGATTTTCCAGGCAAGAGTACTGGAGTGGGGTGCCATCGCCTTCTCCGCAATAAACAACTAGAAGCTGTAATAGTCTCAAAGAAGGAAATGGATAGGGTGTTGAGAGAGCAAAAACACAGATGAAATTTATTAAGCCTGGGATATCCAGGAAACCTTTTCCTGAAGAATCTTCTTTAGAACAGAGATCTGAAGGATAAATGGCACAATGCAGGCATAGGGGCGTGGTATATGCAAAGGCCCTGAGGCAGAGGGCGCACAGCCTGCCCTAAGAACATTAACTGTGAGCAGTCAGCATGGAGCCTTCCTGTTTCAAAGTCTAATACAAGTATCCCCTACTTTTCGAAAGCTCTCTTTATGCACTTCACTTTTTACAAAAGATGACCTTAGTACTGATTTTGCAAAGGGAAAGAAATCCGGAAATGAGATCTGCTTCTAAAAGGCTAAAAGTAAAAACAGCATTCAGTCTTTGTTTTTCAGTGAGCTATAGGGCCAGCTCACACCCTAAGCAGTAAGAGCAGCATCGCCAGGCTCCCACCCAGCATCTCAGCATCAAACCATCATGGCTTTGAATTGGGAGCATCTTGTATTATACTGATGTATTTCATGCATCCCTGGGTAACTGCTTTTTCACTTTATACCAACAATCCCCAACCTTTTGGCCACCAGGGATCAGTTTCATGGAAGACAACTTTTCCACGGACCGGGTAGGGGGTGGTTTCAGGATGATTCAAGTGTATTATATTTGTTGTGCACTTTACTTCTGTTATTATGACATCAGATCCACCTCAGATCATCAGGCATAAGATCCCAGAGGCTGAGGAGTTTACATCATTTTAGTTTAGGAAAGGTCTCATAGGACCCTCCTACTTTCAGATGGCTGGTAAACCTGTCCTCAGGCTAAGAGACCACATAGGACTTGAGAAAGCAGCCGGCTTTCCCCCTCTACTTCATGAGTACAGAGCTCTAAAGACTTACCATGTTCATCGATGAAGACATGCATGGCATCCACGGACATCTCATCTTGCACCGATGTTTCAGGCCCACTGATGACCTGTAGCACAGAACTGTCTTGTTGGGAAGTCACCCTGTAGATTATTTGCCTTTGTCGATTTCCCTGGAAACTTAACACATATAAAGGTTTCAAAACACATCTTTACCTTTAACAAAGCATTAAAAGAAGGAGCCAGTGACTAAGACTGTACCAGCATGAAGTTATATGAGTAAGTTATCCTTACAGGGTTGGGATCTTGGCAGGTTCAGTGAGCCCAGGGCTGGTGCTAGTGTGGTCTTGGCTTTGTACGTCTGGTTTTCCTTGTTTGGCAATGGGTTCACTGGGTTTCTCACTTTCCAAGATTTCTTCCTTTTTCTCCTGGGAGCAGTAATCTGAAAAACATTGCTTTATGTAGTAACATAATGCTTAATAAGAAATTCCGGTGGAAATGAGTGGAAATAAGTTACCAAACTGAAATAAGAATAAATAGAAAAATGTAAATAGCTCCTATGAGGACTTCCCTGATGGTCCAATGGTTAAGACCTCACCTTCCAATGTAGGGGACGTGGGTTTGATCTCTGGTCAAGGAACTAAGATAGCACATGTTACAGAGCAACTAAGCCCGCACGCCACCGCTAGAGAAGCCACTGGGCCACAGCTGCTGAAACGCACGTCTATAGACACATCAAAGGCCATTTTCAAGGTCACAATGTCTTCCGTATTCCTATGGCCAAAGATGCCAACAGCTATGTTCTCCTGCATAAATGTTTGCCTGAGAGAAGAACATGATTGTGCAGTTTGAACCTACAGGCTCTTTCAAGGAGTGACATTCAGAAAGCCCACCAAGATCTGCCTTAAAAAGTAAAGTGATGCTAGCTTCCCTGGGGTCTGAATCCCATCACCATGCATAAAACAAAGTTTTTTATCCTTGCTGCTAAGTCACTTCAGTCGTGTCCGACTCTGTGTGACCCCATGGACGGCAGCCCACCAGGCTTCCCCGTCCCTGGGATTCTCCAGGCAAGAACACTGGAATGGGTTTCCATTTCGTTCTCCAATGCATGAAAGTGAAAAGTGAAAGGGAAGTCGCTCAGTCGTGTCCGACTCTTCATGACCCCATAGACCACAGCCTACTAGGCTCCTCTGTCCATGGGATTTTCCAGGCAAGAGTACTGGAGTGGGGTGACATAGCCTTCTCCTTTTCATCCTTAGACTTGAAGTAATTAGAGAAACATTGCTGGCTTCCATGTGAGTCCTGAACAAAAATATTCCCAGTGCATCCGTGAAACGGTTAGAATTGCTTTGGTACAAAAATGTTTGCATTTCTTTTGACAGCTTGTCAAGATGGAAGTTTTCACAGTTTTCAAGAAACACATCTGTGAAAAAGTGCTATCATAACAAATAGCTTTAGCCAGTAATCATGTCACATAAAAACTGCAGGGAGGCATGTTTAGACAGCTCTACCTGCTAATACCACATGTATGTGGGTTCATTCATTCATGTTGCTTTTAATACCTTAGTCTCTCCTCTTAAATGGCCACATAATGTATGCCAACCTATGGGCTACTTTGGGGCTTCTCTGATGGCTTGGTGGTAAAGAACCCTCCTGCCAAGACAGGAGATGCAGGTTCAGTCCCTAGGTTGGGAAGATCTCTTGGAGAAGGGAATGGCAACCCACTCCAGTATTCCTGCCTGGGAAATCTCATGGGCAGAGGAGCCTGGTGGGCTACAGTCCATGGGGTCATAAAAGAGCTGGACACGACTTGGTGACCAAACAACAATGGGGTACTTTTCTCCTTTTCCCTTTAAAAATACACATGTAAAGGAATTTTCAGTGTCTAAAAATAGCACAAGTGAAGGGTATATAATTTAAAACTAGAGAAAACGGAAAAAAATCTTAAATTACTTCTAACCCCACCATGCTGATTCAGGAGCCAATATGATAGATATCACATCGGAATTTTCTTTTAGACATTTTTTTTTCAACAATGAAGTCATAATTTAGATGTTGTTTTATAACTATTCTACTTTTCTTAAATTATTACAAATATTTAGTGATATATATTTCTACATCATCCAAAAATGGAAGTTATCTTACATTAAAACAGTATAATTTACTAAACTAAATAGAAAAGTTATAAAACACTTTTTGAGTTGGGTTTTTTGGATATGCTGCAGGCATGAGGGATCTTGGTTCTTTGTCGGGTGATCAAACCCCTGTCCCCTGTAGTGGAAGCATGGAATCTTAAAAACTGGACCACCAGGGAAGCCCCCAAAAACAGATATTATTTTATAACTGTTCTACTTCTATAACTGTTCTACTTATCTTAAAGTACTATAAATATTTAATGACAGGAGATATTCTTCTGCATCATCCCCAAATGGAAGCTAAACAATATTATATTGGCATAGTATAACTTATCAAACTAGACTCCTATTCTTATAAATTTAGTGTTTCTATTTTTCTATACTGCAGGTATTAATAATTCTTCAATAATCATCTCCACATGCATTCATGATTATTTTCTTAGAAAGTCTAGGAGAAATTGAATATACAAACAGACAATAGCCATACAATATACATATATAAATAGAACTCTGACCCACAATCTACGCAATTTCAGAAAAATAATCCATTAGCTACAGTAACCAGCCCAGGAAACTAACGTACTATGTAGAAGTCACACTTGTCAGATGTCAGACCACTATTTCTAGCAAATGAATCAGGAAGCCAAATAATAACTCCTGTAACAATCAGCCCAAAATGGACAGGAATTGATTAATAACTGAGAGCTTCCCTAATTTTTATCCCTGCTTCCAATTGCAGAAATCCAACCAATCAGAGGAAGCCAAATATGCTCTTTTAACCAATCACGTTTTTGCCTTTTCATACCGCTCATGGGGTTCTTCAGACAAGAATACTGGAGTGGATTGCCATTTTCTTCCCCATGATAAAGGACAGAAATGGTAAGGACCTAACAAACAGAAGAGATTAAGAGATGGCAGGAATACACATAACTATACAAGAAATGTACACATGAAACTACACAAAAAGGTCTCAATGCCCCAGATAACCACGATGATGCAGTCACTCACCTAGAACAGGACACCCTGAAGTGTGAAGTCAAGCAGGCCTTAGGAAACATACTATGAACAAAGCTAGTGGAGATGATGAATTCCAGCTAAACCATTTAAAATCCTAAAAGATGATGATGTGAAAATGCTGCACTCAATATGGCAGCAAATTTGAAAAACTCAGCAATGGCCACAGGACTGGAAAAGGTCAGTTTTCATTCCTACCACAAAGAAAGGCAATGCCAAAGAATGTTCAAACTATCATATAATTGTGCTCATTTCACATGTTAGCATGGTTATGCTCAAAATCTTTAAGCGAGGCTTCAGCAGTACATGAACTGAGAACTTTCAGATGTAAAGCTGGATTTTAAAGTGGCAAAAGAGCCAGAGATCAAATTGCAAACCTTTGTTGGATCACGGAGAAAGCAAGGAAATTTTAAAAAAAATTTATTTCTGCTTCATTGACTACACTAAAGCCTTTGACTGTGTGGATTACAACAAACTGGAAAATTCTTAAAGAGATAGGACTACCAGACCACCTTACCTGTCTCCTGAGAAACCTTATGGAGGTCAAGAAGCAATAGTTAGAACTGGACATGGAACAACTGGTGGAAAATTGAGAAAGGAGTACAATAAGGCTGTATATTGTCACCCTGATTATTTAACTTATATTCAGAATACATAATGCAAAACGCAAGGTTGGAGGAATCACAAGCTGGAGTCAAGATTGCCAAGAGAAATATCAACAACCTCAGATATGCAGATGATACCACTATATGGCAGAAAGTGAAGAGGAACTAAAGAGCCTCTTGATAAGGCTGAAACGGAGAGTGGAAAAAGCTGGCTTGATACTCAACATTGTAAAAAATAAGATCATGGCATCTCATCCCATCACTTCACGGCTTCAAAATCACTGTAGATGGTGACTGTAGCCATGAAATTGAAAGACACTTGCTTCTTGGAAGGAAAGCTATGACAAATCTAGATAGCATATTAAAAAGCAGAGACCTCACTTTGCCAAAAAATGTCCGTATAGTCAAAGCTGTTTTTTCCAGTAGTCATGTATGGATGTGAAAGTTGGGCCATTAAAAAGGCTGAGCACCGAAGAATAGATGCTTTCAAATTGTGTTGGAGAAGACTCTTGAGAGTCCCTTGGACTACAAGATCAAACCAGTCAATCCTAAAGGAAATCAACCCTGAATATTTATTGTTGATGCTAAAGTTGAAGCTCCAAGACTTTGGCCATCTGATGCAAAGAGCCAACTCACTGGAAAAGAGCTTGATGCTGGGAAAGATTGAGGGCAGGAGAAGAGGGCAGCAGGGAATGAGATGGTTAGATAGCATTACTGGCTCAATGGACAAGAATTTGAGTAAACTCCAGGAGACAGTGAAGGACAGAGGAGCCTGGCATGCTGCAGTCCATGGGGTAAGACGGAGGTGGACAGGACCCAGTGACAACGACAATAATAAACCCATCACGTCAATTGCTATAATCCCGCCTCCAGATCCCCAGGCCAATAGCTTCCAATCACACCTGGAATCTTCCTTTGTTTCCACTACAAAGCTTTCTTCTCTGCCTGCCTCAGAGTTTCTGCCAGAATGCTGGTGCTGGACTCTTTTGTAGCAAGCTCTAAATAATAGCCTTACTTTTTCTCAGTTGAGCGGTTCTTATTTCCACAAAATAAAATAAGGCAATATCAAAACAAAACAGAAACATGATTTTAAAGGCTGTTGGTAAGTATGCAGGTTTCTATAGCCTCAAATTCTAGAACAGCCCCAAGACCTAAAGATCATCCTAAAGGCCTTTGTGGAGGCAACCTGGGTTGGAAGTAAGAGTGCTGTAAAGAGCACTGGATAACCCATATAAAAGAATGAGACTAGAACATTTCCTCACACCAGATACAAAAAGCAAACTCAGAATGAGTTTAAGACCTGAATATAATATCAGAAACCAAAAAAAAAAACTCCTAGAAGAAAACATAGGCAAAGCGCTCTTGGACATAAATTGCAGTATTACCGTTTGCATCTGTTTCCTAAGGCAAAGAAAACAAAAGCAAAAATTTTAAAAATTGGACATAATTAAATTTTAAAGCTTTTATACAACAAAGGAAACCATCATCAAAATAAGCAGACAACCTAATGATCGGGAGAAAATACTGCAAATGATATGACTGACAAGGAGTTAATATCAAAATATATGAACAGCTCATACAAATCAATAACAAAAAACAATCAGCCTGATTAAAAAATGAGCAAAAGATCTGAGTAACCACTTTTAAAAAAATATATACAGATGGCCAACAGGCTCGCAAAGATGGCCAGCATCACTAATCACTGGGGAAATGCAAATCAAAACCACACTGAGACATCACCTCACATCTGTCAGAAAGGCCATCATCAAAAAGTCCACAAATGAGAAATGTTGGTGAGGATGTAGAAAAAAAGGGATGGTTTAGGAATGCAAACTGGTACAGCCACTATGGATTATGGAAGTTCATCAGAAAACGGAAAATGGAATCCCCATATGACCTAGTAATCCCATCCCTCGCTATTTATCTGAAGAAATCAAGCACACTAATTCAAATGATACACACACCCCAATGTTCAAAGCAGTATTATCTACAATAGCCAAGATACATAAGCAGTATATGTGTCCATCAACAGATGAATGGATAAACAAGATGTGGTATAAGTATTTACAATGGAATATTCAGTTCAGTTCAGTTCAGTCGCTCAGTCGCTCTTTGCGACTCCATGAATCGCAGCACACCAGGCAAGATGAAGTATAAGTATTTACAATGGAATATTACTCAGCCATAAAATGGAATGAAATTTTGCCATCTGCGACAACATGGACTTGAAATTATTATGCTTAGTGAAGTAAGTCAAGAAAGACAAATACCGTAGGTTATCACATACATATGCAATCTAAAAAATAAAATAAACTAGCGAATATAACAAATAGAAATAACACAGATGTAGAGAGCAAACTAGTGATTATCAGTGGGGAGAGAGAAGGGAGAGAGGCAAGACAGGGATAAGGGATAAGAGGTACAAACTACTATATTTAAAATAAATAAGCTATAAAGATATATTGTACAGCACAGGAAATACAGCTAGTATTTTATAATTTTAAATGAAATACAAAATCTTTAAAAATTGTGAATCATTGTTATATAATCCTGAAACACATATAGGATTGCACATCAACTATGTTTCAATAAAAATAAAATAAGGGAGAAGAATAAATCACAGGACAATAAGAAGAGAAAATGTTTGGTAGTTTTAAAAAAATAAAGAAAAAACTTCTGACCCTTCCTGGAATAGACGTAATCCACTGCAACTTCCCCCTCCCTGCTGCACCTACAAATTCCCAATAGGCAAACCTGTTCCTGTCCCAACAACCAAGCCTGCTTCTTCCCAAAGAAAACCTCATAGCATCCATCTCTTTGCACACTCTAGATTTCCAACTCAACTCTGTTCTGATTAAATATGGCTGGCTGAGAAGTTTAAGAGCAGAAACTTAAGTAGACAGACTAAATAAACCACATAATAACCAGAGGGGAAACTCAGAACAGACGGCTGAAATTGATCAAGTATTAAGACTTTTAACATATTTTCCTAATTGAATCATCACAGTAAATCTGTAACATATTATTATTCCTGCTTCCCTAAAGAAACTGTGACTCAGATGGATATGGTAAATGGCCCAAGCTCATGCAGCTGGCACTGCAAAACCAAAATTTGGCCCTGAGCTGTCAAGTTCCAAAGGCAGGATCTGTCCACCCTACTCACAGCTCCCCAAGAAGACACACATTGTCGGGCTCAGCACTATCCAGTACAGTAGCCAGTAGCCACATTTGACTATTTAAATAAAGTAAAATTCAATAAAATTAAAAACTGTATTTTCTGCACAATCCCCATTTAAAGTATTTAATAGCTACTTGTGGCCAGTAGTCACTGGTGGTGGCAGATACAGGACACTTTCATCACTGAAGAAAGTTCCACCAGACAATGCTGGCCTAGATCCATGAATCTTTATATTAACTGGAGGGTAAGCAATCCAAAAGACGCTTACTCCTTGCAAGGAAAGTTATGACCAATCTAGATAGCATATTAAAAAGTAGAGACATTATTTTGCCAACAAAGGTCCATCTAGTCAAGGCTATGGTTTTTCCAGCGGTCAGGTATGAATGTGAGAGTTGGACTGGGAAGACAGCTGAGCGCCGAAGAATTGATGCTTTTGAACTGTGGTGTTGGAGAAGACTCTTGAGAGTCCTTTGGACTGCAAGGAGATCCAACCAGTCCATTCTAAAGGAGATCAGTCCTGTGTGTTCTTTGGAAGGACTGATGCTAAAGCTGAAACTCCAGTACTTTGGCCACCTCATGTGAAGAGCTGACTCGTTGGATAAGACTCTGGTGCTGCGAGGGATTGGGGGCAGGAGGAGAAGGGGATGACAGAGGATGAGATGGCTGGATGGCGTCACTGACTCGATGGACGTGAGTCTGAGGGAACTCTGGGAGTTGGTGATGGACAGGGAGGCCCGGTGTGCTGCAGTCCATGGGGTCGCAAAGGATCGGACACGACTGAGCGGCTGAACTGAACTGAAAGTTAAAAGACTGAAGGACTCCCCTGGCAGCCCAGGCTTAGGGCTCCGCACTTCCACTGCAGGGGGCCTGGCTCGGATCCCCCGTCAGAGGACTAAGATCCTGCATATCATGCAATTCAGCCAAAAGAAAGAGGACATAAAAAAAGACTTTGCAGAAACTTTGGTCCAGTAACATCCTTTACCAGGGAAGGAACTGAGCTCAGAGATATTAAGTAACTTGAATGACTCTTACATTCATACAAGAAATATAGTTTTATTATTTATGAATATTGAATCTGGAGCAACACCAAGATCAAAGCTCAGCTCCAGACTTAATAGACTAAGAGAAAACTTAGAGAAAACCACCTTTCCAGAAGGAATGATAAAAGGACCCACAACATAAGGTTATATGGGGAGCAAATGAGTGAAGCTGTATATATGGTTCACTCCATTATACAGTAACTGTATAATTTATTGTTCAAGCTGGGAACACTTTTGTGAGAGAAAAATGGTGCTATTAATAATTATGTTTGCAAAACACATGTTAACAAGGACCTTGTCAAACAAACCACAACAGATGGTCACTCTCATTAATATCTGTAAAGGGTTTAGGACAGTGCCTGGCATAAACTGGGCTTCCCTGGTGGTTCACATGGTAAAGAATCTGCCTGCAATACAGGATACCAGGATTTGATCCCTAGGCCAGAAAGATTCCCTGGAGAAGGAAATGGCTGCCCACTCCAGTATTCCTGCCAGGAGAATCCCATGGACAGAGGAGCCTGGAGGACTACAGTCCATGGGGTCACAAAGAATCAGACACAACTGAGCAACTAACACTTTCACTGGCATATATTAAGGACCATGTGTTATAATTATGTTTACAACTTGGGATAATTAGGAAATTCAGCATACAGGACTGTATAATATAATTCCACAGAAAAGTGGATTCACTTAATTTGCTTACAATTTGCTTTTCCAGAATGCGTCTGTTTTATAGTAGCAGAGACATCCATTGAAGGCTTTTGTCACCATGGTAACATATAATTGCTTATTTCCTTAGAAATAAATATTCCTGCCTTCTAGGGAAGCCAAATCTTCATTACTATGCCTAAAATTTCCTGGAGGAGTGAGCCAGTTTTAATCTATGTTCATCACACAGCTTGGTTTTGGCACACTCAGCAAACACCAATGAGGAGCCAAACAGCCAACAATTACACAATAGCTGTCCTGCTGTTTGCAAAGTCAAATCACAGAAAGCCAGTAACAAAGAGAGACACTGCCTTCTCTGCATCAGCAGGACAGAACAGATGTGGGATCCTACCTGCAGGAAGCCTGCTGTCTTTGTTCTGCTCTGTTGGCTCACTCCTCTGGGTAGATACCACCACCTTGGAAGTATTAATCGATTCTAACAAGGAAACAAATTCCAGGAAGTTGGATTCATTTGGTACTTGTCCTTCCTTGGCCTCTAGGTCAGACTTGGAAGTTGGCATTGTTTGTTCTTTGTCATTCGTAATTTCTGCGGAACTTTTGCTCAGGAAGACATCCGTCCCACTGTCCACGCTGAGGACCCGGGCATGTCTCTTCTCCTGGCTGGTTCTACAAGATGATGGATCAAGGCTGGCCTGGGCTTCCATTCCCACCTCAGACGCAGAGATCATGTTAGGTGTAGGTGGGGGGGGTGCACAGTGGTCTGGGGAAGGACTGTGGTCCTGGGTGGCACTGCCCCCCTCCCCAGATTCATAGCCAGAACACGGATTGGAGGACGCCTCCACCGTCAGTCGCTCTGGCGTCCTGCCACTTGCACTGCCTTCGGGACACACCATGCCTCCCGCATCCTCAGACAGCTGGAAGGTGATGACGGGAATTCTCATCTGCTCCACATTTGGGGGGCCAGCCGCCCCTGGGGGAGCTGGCTCAGCATCAGCCTGGAAGCCAGATGGCTGAGTACCAACCACCTTGAGATGCAGCGAGCTTTCCAAGTCTGTCATGGAGTTGGGCGTACTGCTCATGGTAATGACGATCCTAATGGGTTCGTGCAGACTCAGCGGGTCACCAGGTTGAGAAGTATCTATCAGAGTGACGGCGACCTCACTATCTGAGTTGCCCATGTCCTGGTTCAAGGTCGAGTCCGCCTGCTGGGAAACTTGCTCCTGCCCAGGTCTGGCGATGACGGTGTTACACTGCGGGCAGCTGCTGCTCAGGCTGTCCTGAGGGGACTTGCTCTGCAACTTGTCCCTGATGGAGGCACAGTGACCGGGTTCTGGAATCAAGACAGAATTTTCACTCCCCCAAGGCTGGACAGAAACGTCCGTCTCCAGTAAGTCGTACTGGGACAAAGACAGGTAGGGCAACTTCTTGACGGCTTCTTTGTCCACCAAGCCACCCTCGGATCTGTGGTGGAAGGGGGGCTGCCCCCTGCCCCCTCTTTCCTTCCCTTGATCACCGATGCAAGTTTCTGCCACGATGGGTTTCGGTGGTATTGCTGATGTGGTAATGGTTCCCAGCACGGGTGCTTTAGAAGCAGGTGAGCTTTCCGTTTTGATACCAGGTGAGGTAGATGGCACCGGTGCTATGGGTTGGTCATCTGACAGAATGACACCTGAAATCAACAAGAGCATCTGATTCCCATCCAGAATGGATGAATGATGTCCCAGAGCAAGACCAACTAATAATAAATGATTATTATATATAATAACAATAAAACATTTAAAATAACACCAGCAACAAATGTGATTAGATGCTTATTTTTAAAATACCACCTCTGCTGTGAAATTGATCGGGAAATCTCCATATTTAAGATAATAATTCAGACTTTTAGCTTTCCCTCTTTTGTGGCCCTGGGAGTCAGACTCGTGCATACTCAGTTGCTCAGTCATGTCCAGCTCTTCGCAACCCTATAGACTGTAGCTTGCCAGGCTCCTCTGTCCATGGAATTTCCCAGGCCAGAATACTGGAGTGGGTTGCCACTTTCCTCTCCAGGGGGATCTTCCCGACCCAGGGATCAAACCCACATCTCTTGAACTGGCAGGCGAATTCTTTACCACTGAGCCACCTGGGAAGCTCGGGAGGTAGACTACTATGATCTAAACAACATATTTGCAATCAGAAAGATACTGGCTGTGCTATTTACTAGCTACAGTACATTGGGTAAGTTACTTAATCCTTCTAAACCAAGGCCAGGATGCTCCAAAATATACGGTTGGCCAAAAGTTCATTCAGATTTTTCTGTAAGATGTAATGAAAAAAAACAAACAAACTTTTTGGCCAATCCAGTACAGCACTTGACAAGCCAAAGCAGCTTGGATTTTATAATGTGACCTCAGCAGTGTTTCAGTGCAGAGAAAGGAAGAGGTTCATTCAGGCCTCCAAAAGTTCTTTTTTAAGTCTTCTAAGTCTTGCTTCTAAGTGGCGCTAGTGGTGAAGAACCTGCCTGCTCATGCAGAAGACGTAAGAGACATGGGTTCGATCCCTGGGTCAGGAAGATTCCCTGGAGAAGGGCATGGCAACCCACTCCAGTATTTTTGCCTGGAGAATCCCATGGAGAGAGGAGTTTGGCAGGAAAAGAGACAAGAATGACCGAAGTGGCTTCGCATGCACACAAGTCTTCTGAAGGCAGTCAAAAAACAATAAAATAAAATCTTAGCAAGAGTAAAATAAATATTTGGGG
>SJYC01001879.1:0-27092 GCA_006408675.1 Madoqua kirkii | reverse complement strand
TTCATAGTTGCTCAAATTATTTTCAGAACATCAAGTTATCTGTTCATACAATAGGTGGGATTTTTATTATTATAATTATAGCCCTTCTCACTGTGATACTCTGTTTAAGATACAAAGGCTAACAAAACTAAGAACACACAAATTTGTGATCTATAGAGTACTAAGAACCGAGTAGATAATTCAGTTTAATCAAAAAATGACTTTGTTTGACTGTTCACATCAACTCGAAATAATCAGATAGCTGCACTGCTTTGATTTCACAAAATGGTATATATTAGCTGAAATAGAGATACTGGGGGAAAAAAAGATGTCTGATCTTTGCTACTTTTTTACGTTGGGAAAACAATTACATAGTATTTCACTTTCAGAAAAATGTGGTTTTTCTGATAGCTCAGTTGATAAAGAATCTGCCTGCAATGCAGGAGACCCCAGTTTGATTCCTGGGTCAGAAAGATCCACTGGAGAAGGGATAGGCTGCCCACTCCAGTATTCTTGGGCTTCCCTGATGGCTCTGCTGGTAAAGAATCTGCATGCAATGCAGGAGACCTGGGTTCCATCCCTGGGTTGGGAGGATCTCCTGGAGAAGGGAAATGTTACCCACTCCAGTATTCTGGCCTGATAATTCTGCGGACTGTATAGTTCATAGGGTCACAAAGCGTCCGACATGACTGAGTGACTTTCACTTACTTTCACTTTCAGATGCCAGATGCTGGCAAGGGCTGATTGAGAACAGACCTCTGTTTGAAAAAAAAGAACACGATGCTGGAGGGGTGGCGCAGCGGGGAGCAGTGGAGTGATGGAGAAATGGAGATTGCTCCAACTGCTGTGCTGCTGCTAAGTCGCTTCAGTCGTGTCTGACTCTGTGCGACCTCACAGACGGCAGCCCACCAGGCTCTGCTGTCCCTGGGATTCTCCAGGCAACAACACTGGAGTGGGTTGCCATTTTCTTCTCCAATGCATAAAAGTGAAAACTGAAAATGAAGTCGCTCAGTCTTGTCCAACTCTTAGCGACCCCATGGACTGCAGCCCACCAGGCTCCTCCATCCATGGGAGTTTCCAGGCAAGAGTACTGGAGTGGGGTGCCATTGCCTTCTCCCGATTGCTCCAATAGTTACATTCAGTTAATCAAGAAACAATATGAACACAAATCAGTCTGAAAGCCGGCTCTGGTAGCTTTCCTTGCCTGTATGTGACTAATGGGTAAAAGCATAACTTGATGCCAGAAAATAAATGACCAGCAATTAAGTTAATCAATTTGTAGCCCACCAGGCTCCTCTTCCCATGGGATTTCCTAGGCAAAAATACTGGAGTGGGTTGCCAATTCCTCCTCCAGGGATTTTCCTGACCTGGGATCCAACCCACAACTGTGTCTCCAGCATTGGCAGGTGAATTCTTTACTGCTGAGCCACCAGGGAAGCCCCAAATACAAAGTAGCAGCATTAAAAGTAGAAAGAAAATTGCAAGTTTGTGGAGAATCTTAATACCATGGTGGACTACAGTACAGAATTTCATATGACATGACTCTGTCTTGGATTACTTGCCAGGGAAATAATTTACTAGAGGGAAGACATTATAGCTAAAATAAGACCCATTGATTCGTTAATGTAGAAATACTTAAATATCAAGAGAATGAAGAAATCTCAGTCCTCTGCTAATTTGTGTGATTCCAATAAAACAAAATTTAAAGACACTGCTGCTCCTCACAAATTTAAGTGTTTAATAAAAGGGTAATAAAATTATAGCAAAATGACTTTGATGGTCTAGAATCAGCTTGCAGGCATCATTTAATCAGCATTTTGTTGGCAGCCTCTGTGGAAGAGTCATTAGTGGGGAGAAGAGCAAACAAACATCAAAGAAAGATGGAACCATCCGAAGCATCAAAGTGAGGCTATTGCTTCTTTTTTGAAAGGGTAGTTTGCCATTTATAAATTCAAATAAATGACTTTTTCCAACATATTTGAAACAGAAATACAGAAATAAAACTGAGATATGTTTTATGATTCTAGTTTGGGAGGAGGAACCTATATATAGGTTATAAAATAAGTTTCAAAAATTATATTAGAATTGAAATCTTATAAGGAGAGGTCTTTGAAAAGAGTAAGTGTGAAATGAATGTGAAAACTAACAAAAAGTGATATCTAGAAAATCACCAATAGCCTAAAGTTAAACCATAGACCTCCAAATAACCTGAGAGTCAGGAAGAAATGATAACATACATTACAAATGGCTTAAAGAAAGTAATGAACAGAGCATTTATTAAAACTGGGTACCATAGCTATGACATTATTTCTAAGATATTTCTTGATTTTGTATGAATGCATTAGCAGTGAAGGAGAAGGCAATGGCAACCCACTCTAGTACTCTTGCCTGCAAAATCCCATGGACGGAGGAGCCTGGTAGGCTGCAGTCCATGAAGTCACAAAGAGTAGGACATGACTGAGCGACTTTACTTTCACTTTTCGCTTTCATGCATTGGAGAAGGAAATGGCAACCCACTTCAGTGCTTTTGCCTGGAGAATCCCAGGGACGGCGGACCCTAGTGGACTGCCATCTACAGGATCATACAGAGTCAGACACAACTGAAGTGACTTAGCAGCAGCAGCAGCAGCAGCAGCAACAGCAGCAGCAAAATATAATGGGGAAAATTGTGTTAAAAACACAAGTTACCAATATTGATGCACAAAGAAAATATGAAATCCAAAGTGTTGAATATGTATCAAAGAAATTGAAACTGTTAATAGCTAATAAATTTCCCACTAAAATTTGAAAATGGAAAGTACTAGTCTTAAAAATTTCAAAGAAAAATAGAATGTAGTAGCACAAATATTTTATAAAATTATCTTTACCATGGTACATAGTCTAATGACAGGGGCATTACAAGAAATGAGCATTACCAGTCAACCTTTCTTGTGAAATAATTGTATGTTGGTGTTTCCCTGGTAGCCTAGTGGTGAAGAACTCACCTGTCAATGCAAGAGACATAAGAGATGCAGGCTTGATTTCCTGTGTCAGGAAGATTCCCTGGAGGAGGGCATGGCAACCCACTCCAGTATTCTTGCCTGGAGAATCCCACGGACAGAGAAGCCTGGTGAGCTACCAAAAATCCATAGGGTTACACAGAGTCACACATGATTCAACAACTTAGAGAGCCCATGCATGCTTTAAACAAAATAGGATTTATTTTATTAATTTTGGTGTTTATTCCAGAAACACAACACTGATTTACTGTTTGAAAAGTAATAAGTATAATGTATCTACCACATTCATCAAAGAGTAAGAGGTGTGATTATTTCAGTAAGTTCAGTTCAGTCACTCAGTCGTGTCCAGCTCTTTGCAACCCCATGGAATACAGCATGCCAGGCCTCCCTGTCCAACTTCTGGAGCCTACTCAAATTCATATCCACTGAGTCTATGACTCCATCCAACCGTCTCAGCCTCCATCATTCCCTTCTCCTCCTGCCTTCAACTTTTCCCAGCATCAGAGTCTTTCCCAATGAGTCAGTTCTTCGCATTAGCTGGCCAAAGTATTGGAGTTTCAGCTTCAGCATCAGTCCTTCCAATGAATGTTCAGGACAGATCTCCTTTAGGATGGACTGGTTGGATCTCCTTGCAGTCCAAGGGACTCTCATGAGTCCTCCAACACCACAGTTCAAAAGCGTCAGTTCTTCGGTGTTCAGCTTTCTTTATAGTCCAACTCTCACATTCATACTGGAGAAGGCAATGGCACCTCACTCCAGTGCTCTTGCCTAGAAAATCCCATGGACAGAGCAGCCTGGTAGGCTGTGGTCCATGGAGTCGCTAAGAGTCGGACACGACTGAGCAACTTCACTTTCACTTTTCACTTTCATGCATTGGAGAAGGAAATGGCAACCCACTCCAGTGTTCTTGCCTGGAGAATCCCAGGGACCGAGGAGCCTGGTGGCTGCTGTCTATGGGGTCGCACAGAGTCGGACACGACTGAAGTGACATAGCAGCAGCAGCAGCAGCAGCAGCACATCCATACATTACTACTGAAAAAACCATAGCCTTGACTAGATGGACCTTAGTTGGCAAAGTAACATCTCTGCTTTTGAATATGCTGTCTAGGTTGGTCATAGTTTTTCTTCCAAGGAGTAAATGTCTTTTAATTTCATGGCTGCAATCACCATCTGCAGTGATTTTGGACCAAAAAATAAAGTCTCTCACTGTTTCCATTGCTTCTCCAACTATTTGCGATGAAGTCATTGGACCAGAAGCCATGGTCTTAGTTTTCTGAATGTGGAGCTTTAAGCCAACTTTTTCACTCTCCTCTTTCCCTTTCATCAAGATGCTCTTCAGTTCTTCTTCACTTTCTGCCATAAGGATGGTGTCATCTGAATATCTGAGTGGAATGATATTCCTCCCAGCAGTCTTGAGTCCAGCTTGTGCTTCTTCCACTCCAGCATTTCTCATGATGTACTCTGCATAGAAGTTAAATAAGCAGGGTGACAATATACAGCCTTGACGTACTCCTTTTCCTATTTGGAACCAGTCTGTTGTTCCATGTCCAGTTCTAACTGTTGCTTCCTGACCTGCATACAGATTTCTCAAGAGGCAGGTCAGGTGGTCTGGTATTCCCATCTCTTTCAGAATTTTCCACAGTTTATTGTGATCCACACAGTCAAAGGCTTTGGCATAGTCAATAAAGCAGAAATAGATGTTTTTCTGGAACTCTCTTGCTTTTTCCATGATCCAGCGGATGTTGGCAATTTGATCTCTGGTTCCTCTGCCTTTTCTAAAACCAGCTTGAACATCAGGAAGTTCACGGTTCACGTATTGCTGAAGCCTGGCTTGGAGAATTTTGAGCATTACTTTACTAGCATGTGAGATGAGTGCAATTGTGCGGTAGTTTGAGCATTCTTTGGCATTGCCTTTCTTTGGAATTGGAATGAAAACTGACCTTTTCCAGTCCTGTGGCCACTGCTGAGTTTTCCCAATTTGCTGGCATATTGAGTGCAGCATTTTCACAGCATCATCTTTCAGGATTTGAAATAGCTCAACTGGAATTCTATCACCTCCACTAGCTTTGTTCGTCGTGATGCTTTCTAAGGCCCAGTTGACTTCACATTCCAAGATGTCTGGCTCTAGATTAGTGATCACATAATCATGATTATCTGGGTCATGAAGATCTTTTTTGTACAGTTCTTCTGTGTATTCTTGCCACCTCTTCTTAATATCTTCTGCTTCTGTTTAGGTCCATACCATTTCTGTCCTTTATCGAGCCCATCTTTGCATGAAATGTTCCCTTGGTATCTCTCATTTTCTTGAAGAGATCTCTAGTCTTTCCCATTCTGTTCTTTTCCTCTATTTCTTTGCATTGATCGCTGAAGAAGGCTTTCTTATCTCTTCTTGCTATTCTTTGGAACTCTGCATTCAGATGCTTATATATTTCCTTTTCTCCTTGGCTTTTTGCCTCTCTTCTTTTCACAGCTATTTGTAAGGCCTCCCCAGACAGCCATTTTGCTTTTTTGCATTTCTTTTCCATGAGGATGGTCTTGATCCCTGTTTCCTGTACAATGTCACGAACCTCATTCCATAGTTCATCAGGCACTCTATCTATCAGATCTAGACCCTTAAATCTATTTCTCACTTTCACTGTATAATCATAAGGGATTTGATTTAGGTCATATGTGAATGGTCTAGCGGTTTTCCCCACTTTCTTCAATTTAAGTCTGAATTTGGTAATAAAAGTCCACACGTAAATAAAAACTCATAAATAAATGAAAGAATGACTAAATAATATTAGACAGATAATATATAAAGTCAATTTCCCTCCCTTAAAGCAGACAAGTGTCAGATTTACACATGTATCTCCTCAAGCGAAGTTGTGAAGTACCTCAAGGAACATACAGACAAATTAGGAAGACAGATAAAGAGGACATTAACAGCCTTCATCACCTTTTTTAACCTGTCTGTATATTTCAGGTCTAAAATATATTTTTTAAATAGGCTAAAAGAAAAGGATGAAATAATGCCATTTGCAACAACATGGATGGACCTAGAGATTAACGTGTTAAGTGGAATAAGTCAGAAAGAGAAAGACAAATCTCATATATCACTTATGATATATATCACTTATGATATATATATCATATATCACTTATGAACCTAAAATAGGACACAAATGAACTTACCTATGAAACAGAAACAGACTCAGAGACTTGGAGAAGAGACTTGTGACTGCCAGGAGGGGTTGGGTGGGAGGAGGGACGGACTGGGTACCAGGAGTGGGATGGTGGAGAGAGGGAAAATTAAAGGAAGGTGGTCAAAACTTATAAGAGTAGTAAGTACTGAAGATGTAGTATACATGATGACTATAATTAACATTGTTGTATGATGCATAAGAAAGTTATTAGGAGAAGAGGGTCCTAAGAGTTCTCATCCCAAGAATTCTGTTCTTCTCTTTCTACTGTATCCACTGTATATATGAGATGCTTAATGTTAACAAAGCCTATGTTTTGCTGTGATAATTATTTCATAATATATATAAATCAAGCCATTAGGATGTATATCTTAAATGTTGAGTGTCAATTATTATTCAATAAAAGTGGGAGGAAAAGAAGGAAGATTTTTTTAAAGTGTTTAATAAAAAGTAAATCCCAGCAGGGCTTCCCTGGTGGCTCAGTGGTAAGAATCCATCAGACAATGCAGGAGGTGCAGGTTCGGTCCCCAGTCCAGGAAGAGCCCACATGCCTCAGAGCAGCTAAGCCTGTGCGCCACAGCTACGGAGTCTGTGCTCGAGCCTAGGAACCACAGCTACTGAGCGCACACGCTCTAGAGCCTGTGCTCTGCAACAAGAGAAGCCATTGTAATGAGAAGCCTGAGCATCACATCTAGAGAGTAGCTCGGCGCTCACCGCAGCTAGAAAAAAGACCACACAGCACCAAAGGCCCAGAACAGCCGTAAATAAATAAATTTTTTAAAAAAGAAATAAGTCCCAGCAAATGTCTATGAGAACAGATTAGCAAACTGCCACATACAAATTACATTCAAAAGCTGTTGGAACTATAATGTAACTTGGGTTTCATAGTATTCCAGTTAGTAGCGGTACCAAAGAAAGTGCTCACAGAGACACATGGAGACTCCCCTGGATTTCCCAGCCTCCCTTGCAGTCTGGTGGGGCCATTGTGCCTACTTTTGGCCAATGGACTATGAGCAGAAGTGGTCAGTGTCACTTCTAAGCCTAAACAGTTATAAGCTGGGTGCTTCCTCCATGCCTTTCTCTTCTTTAGCTGATTATGTCAGAGGTCATGATTTCCCAGATCTATCCACAAGATGATAGAGCTTCTTCAGCCTGGGCTCCTGGGTGACTCTGTGGAACAAGGGCCTTACAGACCCCAGATGGACATATAACAGAAGCAAGAAATAAACCTTTGATTCATTGAACCACTGAGATTTGGGGTGTGGCACCTAGCATGGCTTCATCTAAGTGAATGTCAGGGTTCCATTTTACAAGGAAGCTTCCATTCAAATCAGATTAGAGATAAAACTCAAGGCATTGGGAAAAGAAGGCTAGGGAAGAAGGATGAGACAGAAAAGATTACATATGGATACTGGGGAAATTCATTTGGAAAAAAATTGACTTGCCACAATAAGAAGAGATATTACTTCTCAGTTCATTCTGATACCTGTGGGCTACAGCATAAGCTTAGCATGTTGAAATTAAGAGAAGGCAACAAGTTAGAATTTGAAGTTAACATGAATATCAGTAGCTAGTTTGCAACTCAGGTAAAAACAGTTCCTGTCTCATCCTCAGTGAAGGAACACTTAGAACTTTGTAACATCACCAAAAAGCCCCTACACCACCCCAGACTGTAGAGATACACATTTTACTGAAACTTTCCTTGGAGATAGGAAAGATGTCATAGGATGTGACACATGGAACATTATTCTTCCCCGAATTTTCTGATCTAATGAGTCTTTTAAAAACCTCTCCCTTCAGCAGACCCTCCAAATGGAATGAGTATCTTCTCTGTTTATTATTCAATAAAATTAAAAATGCATCAATGAGATGTCTCCTTTTATTATTTTTTTTTTATAGTTATTTATTTGGCTGTGCCGGCTCTTAAGTCACAGCATGCAGGGTCTTCAATCTTCCTTGTGGCATCAGAGTCTTTCAATTGCAGCATGTGATCTTTAGTTTTGGCATGTGGGATCTAGTTCCCTGACCTGGGATTAAACCCAGGCCGCCTGCATTAGGAGCTTGGCAGCTTAGCCACTGGACCACCAGGGAAGTTTCCGAATGTTCCCTTTTTATGCTATGTAAATAAGCTCTGCTCAGGTTCCCTCAATTTACATTCCCAGGGAGATCACTGAAAATTACTTTCACGGCAATTTTACTGCTGATCTCATTATGTTTAATCAACAAAAATCTCCAGCTTCTAGAATTTTCTCTCTTATAAGTGTATATGCAAGGAAAGGAGGAGGTTTAGGAAGGACTCTGTCATGATGAGCAGTTTTATATTCATGCTTAATTTCAACTCCAAATCTTTCCCCCAATATAAGGTATATTCAGATTTTGAATAGAGGTTTACTTGCTTTAAGGTAAATCATAATTCTCTCTCCTTTCCATGAACTTATCATTTGAACACATCTTTACTAACAATAAGAGGCAACATTTTTTCAAAAGTATATCCTTGGCCAAAGATAAGCTATATGTCATTTGCTGATCCATTCTAGGATAACTAGTCGTATTATCATTCGATTGAACTTTTTCTGACAAAATTCAAGAAAAATAACATGGTACCAACTAAGCATTATGAATACAACAGTTTGCATTTCTTGTTAAACTGAGTTTCTCAGGACTTAGCATTCCCAGAAGCACCTGTCTGTGTGTATACCCCAGTGGTTCATAGCTCTCCTCATGGGACCCACCTCCGTTCCTTCTGCTCAGAGCTCTGGTTCTTTCACAGTCACCATTCCTTTTCTATATATATATATATATATATGGATATATATATATCCTTTTATTGTGGCGAAATACATATAACAAAATTTACCATCTTAATCATTTCAAAATGTACAGTTCAGGGACATCAAGTCCACTCATAGTGTTTTGCAGTGATCACCACCATCCATCCAGAGAGTCTTTTCATCTTCCCAAGCTGATGAACTGAGCTTTCCTTGGGAGCTGACAAAGCCAAGTTCAGGGAGAAGTCTCGAGAAGCCGCTGACTCATCGCGAGGGACCAGGCTCCCACACTAGCTGCTTGGTAAGCGCTCCTGAGATGACAAATGTGGGCCTTGCGAGGGAGAGAGGATCCTGCAGCAGTGACATCACATGAGGAGCCCAGCACTGCAAGAGGCACTGGATGATGGATAGGGGACCAATGGCTCCTGCGTCAGAGCAAGGAAAGGGCTGCAAGAATTAGACCTGGTGCTGGGCATGGGGAGTGCACTTCTGTGCAAAACGGGAGTGGAGATTTCTAAGAAGGGAAGATTTTCTGATAACCAAGGGGTATGAGTAGGACTATATGCCTCTTTCTTGGCATCAACCTGCTTCTCCAGTTCCTCACAGATGGAGACACTGAGGCCCTCCATCCATCCCACTCTTAGGCTAACCACAGATTGGTCGCTGACCTGGGGGCAAGTCTTTCTGCCGCCATACTAGCCACTGTAGGGGGGACAGCTGAGTCTTTCTGGCATCCAATACAGTTTCTATATGACAGCATCAATGTCTTATCTTCCTATAGGACACGCCTACTCCTAAATGCACACCATTATATTATGACCCATGGATGCTCAAACTGACCCATCTCTGGCCAGCATCTACAAGTTTAATCCCAAAGCCTTTCAACATGACCCTAGTATTCTTCAACAGTTTCTCTGGCTTTAGGTTCCTTTTGTATGTTTTCTGGACCAAACCTAGAATGGGCCATTTCTCCAAAGAATCCTACTATCTTTAAGAAGAAAATGGTACTTAAAGACCAGAATCTGACTGTGAGATTTGTTCATCCTTATTGGGTTATCATTGATTCTAGGCGTTTTGTTGTTCAGTTGCTAAGTCATGTTTTGTTGTTCAGTTGCTTTGCAACCCCATGAACTGCAGCACTCCAAACTACTCTGTTCTTCACTATTTTCTGGAGTTTGCTCAAACTCATGTTCACTGAATGATGCCATCCAACCATCTCATCCTCTGTCATTCCTCTCTCCTCTTGGCCTCAATCTAAATAGAGCTAAAAATATGTATTTTTTAGAAAAAAATAAATCATGATTTCAGATGGGTATTTCCAATTCAAATGGTAGATTACAAGGTTCTAAGTAACTTCTGTGATTTCATTTGTACCTGTTTTCTCTTATTGCTGAACTCTTGATTCCTAATCACAGTTTCTTACTGTCATCATTGATCTATAAATATAATAATTTCAAAATAATATTATAAAATCTTTTTGATGACAGTAAGATAACCAAATGCAATTTAAGATGTTTTTGGTGTTTTTATCTTTAGGACCTGGGTTCGATCCCTGGGTTGGGAAGATTCCCTGGAGAAGAAAATGGCAACCCACTCCAGTATTCTTGCCTGGAGAATCCCATGGACAGAGGAGCCTGGTGGGCTACAGTCCACAGGGTCGCAAAGAGTCAGACATGACTGAGCAACTTTACTTTATATTCCAGTAGGCCTAGAAACTCCATGTTTAAAGTCATTTGAAATAGATTTTGCTTGAGTATGCCACCAAACTATCATATAAGATTCATTCCTTTTTGCCAGCTCTACTGATATCCTCCAGTCTATTTCCTTTACTTTTCTATTAGTTTTTTTTCTTAATTTATCCTTTTATTGTGTCTTCTTTAAAACAAAAAGGTAAATGCTTTCTATTTCCTTCCTAATTTCTAGCCTAATTTTAACTTCTGTTCTTTTTCTCCTTAATAATAGATCCTAGATATCACTCCATAGCAGTCTACCATCCCATTCCCTTTTTCACAACTGTATAGTACTCCACATTGAAAGTACCATAGATAATTCATTAACCCATTCCCTATCAACTGAAACCTATTTCTAGCCTTTTATTATAATAAATTGCGATTCATCTTATACATACAGCCCTCTGAATTTCTGAGAATGATTATTTGTTTAAAGTATATTAGGTATTACCTTTTAAATCTTTGCAACCCAGATATGCCAAAATCACATTATTTTAATATCTACTTTTCTTAGATTATTACTAAAATAATATACATGTGTTTACTGAAAATATATGTATCTATATATATTTTTCTGTCAGTTGTCTATTTTTGTCCCTTTTCAAAGTATTTACATTTTTATCATTGATTCTTAATTATTCAGTCAAAGATGGTCAGTTCCATGAGGACAAGACCAGGTCTGTCTTGTTATACATTATTCTTTCAACACCTAGCCTGGTATGTAGCAAATAAGTGCTCAAAAATCTTGGTGAATAAATAAACATTTAAGATAGTTATGCATGTCTACATGTTGTAATTTTTCTCCATTTAATAATTTTACAACCTTGGAGAAGCTACTCAGTTCACTTCAGTTCAGTCCCTCAGTCATGTCCGACTCTGCAACGCCATGAATCACAGCACGCCAGGCTTCCCTATCCATCACCAACTCTCAGAGTCCACCCAAACCCATGTCCATTGAGTCGTAATGTCATCCAGCCATCTCATCCTCTGTTGTCCCCTTCTCTTCCTGCCTTCAATACTTCCCAGCATCAGGGTCTTTTCAAATGGGTCAGCTCTCCGCATCAGGTGCCCAAAGTATTGGAGTTTCAGCTTCAACATCAGTTCTTCCAATGAACACCCAGGACTGATCTCCTTTAGGATGGTCTGGTTGGATCACCTTGCAGTCCAAGGGACTCTCAAGAGTCTCCAACACCACAGCTCAAAAGCATCAATTCTTCAGCGCTCAACTTTCTTCACAGTCCAGCTCTCACATCCATACATGACCACTGGGAAAACCATAGCCTTGACTGGACGGACCTTTGTTGACAAAGTAATGTCTCTGCTTTTTAACATGCTGTCTAGTTTGGTCATAACTTTCCTTCCAAGGAGTAAGCATCTTTTAATTTCATGGCTGCAATCACCATTTGCAGTGATTTTGGAGCCCAGAAAAATAAAGTCAGCCACTGTTTCCCCAGCTATTTCCCATGAAGTGATGGGACCGGATGCCATCATCTTAGTTTTCTGAATGTTGAGCTTTAAGCCAACTTTTTCACTCCCCTCTTTCACTTTCATCAAGAGGCTCTTTAGTTCTTCACTTTCTGCCACAAGGGTGGTGTCATCTGCATATCTGAGGTTATTGATATTTCTCCCAGCAATCTATTGAGCCTTCATAAATATCTATTTCTACTGTGAAGTGGGAATAATAGCTCTTAACAGGATTGTTAACTATTGTACTAATATATTTTCTGGTACTTAAGCACCCAAATGCTTGTGTCACTTATCATCATCACCATCACCATCATCTATGCATCATTCATTAATGCCATGGAATAATAAATTCAGATAGAGTGTTTTGAAGTGAGTAAAGAGCTACAGAGCAAATGTTTTTATTGCTTGCCTAGACAGTGAGAAATGTTAATATATAATAAGAAAAAATAATTATGAAATAAGCCCAACAGTTGTTTTCTTGGTAAAATATTTGTTTCAGGGATGTTTCTTATTTTCTGATTTTTATTCCTCCCTGATTAAGTATTGCATTGTAATCTTTTTTTCTTTTAAACTTTTAAATTTATACTGGAGTATATAGCCTATTAACAGTGTTGTGACAGTTTCAGGCAGACTGCAAAGGGACTCAGTCGTTCATATACATGTATCCATTCTCCTTCAAACTCCCCTCCCATCCAGGCTGCCACATGCAAAGTTCCCTATACAATAGGACCTTGTCGGTTATCCATTTTAAATATAGCAGTGTGTACATGTTTATCCCAAACTCCCTAATTATCCCTTCCCCCATCCTTACCATATGACATTCCTCATATGTTGAATCTAAAAAGAAATTATACAAATGAACTTATTTACAAAACAGAAACAGACTCACAGACCTCAGGTTGTAGTCTTTAAAGGAAGAACAAGTTATCAAAAGATTAGGAATACCAGTAGGAAATAAGTATTAGCTCTCTTCATTTTCTTTTGAGATGATAAAGATTTGGAAAAAGGAATTAAACATACGTATAACCCCAAATAAAATATTCCCAAGGCCCCTTGCAGTCCCAACATTTCTATATTTGTTTTTTTTGTATTTAAGATCACCGAAAATCAATAAATGAGGTAAAATCAGTCAATGGTCTTTTCATTTTAAATCCAAGTTTCCTATGATGGGGAAAAGATTGTATTTATTACATCAATGACATAAATATTCTCTTTTGTTGCCATCTAAGTAGTAAAACAAAGGTTGTCACAAAAGCAACAGCATAATTTGAACTTTAAGGAAATTCAATACTAGGAGTAACACCTTGGTTTTCAAGCTCCATTTCTAATGATCTGGATCCAGGCCACCACATTGCAGTGGGTATTCTGCAATGCAACTGACCACAGACACTCTTCCAAAACTGTGAATTCCCATATGAGTTAGATTTCATTAATGGGAAGAATGATTTGATTATCCACTGGGTATGAAGCAGCTCTCTGGGAACCACAGGGGAATTCATATCACACCCTCATCCTCAAGATTCCTCCAGACTTGGAGGAAGGATAGGTCTCCCTTGCCTCCACATCTCTCTCTATATATTGCACTGCACTAGTTCTCACTCTCTGCATGAAAGCATGGTCTTTCCCACCTGTCTTTACTTCTTCACCTCCCACTGCTTCTTAAACCCATAGCAATCAGACTGCTACTCTGCAATACTCCACTGAAAATGTTCTTGTCAACATCTCTAAAAACAACAATTTAATCCAATTTTCTAAGCAGCATTCAACACAGTTGCTTACATTTTGCAATGTTCTCCTCGTTCTGCTTCTATGAGGTCACACTCCTAGCTTTGCCCTGTCTCACTCACACCTCCTCTTTGCCTTACATCTGACTCTACAGCTCCTGGGGCCTCTTCTCTCTTCCTACATGTTCTCATTCGGTCCCTTGGCATCAATATAATCTCTATAACTGATGATTTTCTCATCCATATCTCTAGCTTAGATTGCTTTTCTAAGCTCCTCACAGCTATATCCAACTACCTCGTCAATAATTTCTCTACTTTGATATTTAAAAGGAAAGTCCAAGCTAACATGTCTAAAATGAGTTGTTTGGTTTCACATCCTTTCTCACCACTGCCCTCTCCTACCTATCATTTCCCATATCAGTCAGTGGTATCCAGTATACCCGCTGCTCAAACCAATTAACTGGGCATCCCCCTTGATTCCTACCTTTATACCTGTTTCTCCACCCCAAAAGTGAATGCATCACTAAATCTTATCAAACTAGACCACATTTACCCATCTTTACTGCCAGCATTATCTCTGGGCTAGACTAGTAAAACAGCCTCCAAACTTCCCACATCTACCTTGTTCTTTCCCGAATCTAATTTTCACTCAAGAGCCAGAAACATTTTTTGATAAAGTAAAATGGCATCACAGATGAGCTTAATCATATATCAAGTTGATAGCATAACCATAAAAACAAATCAAAAAATAAAAATAAAGAATTAATCCTATACAAATATTGAATTACTACATTGTAAACCTGAAACTTTGACATTATATGTCAATTATATCTCAATAAAATTGTTTAAAGAATTAATCCAAGTAACTTTAGAAAACAGTGCTCTCACAGCACATTATTGATGTGTTCTTAAAGTAATAACAACAATAGTAATAATAATAAAAATCTCAAAACACTCATGAACTTAACCAAAAGATTTTGTTTTGGTAGAGGTATGCTGCTGTTGCTGCTAAGTAACTTCAGTCGTGTCTGACTCTGTGCAACCCCACAGACGGCAGCCCACTAGCCTCTCCGTCCCTGGGATTCTCCAGTCAAGAACACTGGAGTGGGTTGCTATTTCCTTCTCCAATGCATGCAAGTGAAAAATGAAAGTGAAGTTGCTCAGTCATGTCCAACTCTTTGCAACTCCATGGACTGCGGCCTACCAGGCTCCTCCATCCATGGGATTTTCCAGGCAAGAGTACTGGAGTGGGGTTATAGGAGTGTATATATACGTATAATGGTGCATTACTCACCCAGAAAAAGAATGAAATTCTGCCATCTGCAGTAACATAGACGAACTTAGAGTATACTGTGTTTAGCGAAGTCAGTCAAAGTACAAATACTGTATTATATCACTTATATGTGGAATCTAAAAAATAAACCAAATGAATGGATAGAGCAAGATAAAAACAAACTCACAGACAGAGAGAACAAATTAGTAGCTACAGCGAGGAGAGGGAAAGAGGAAGGGCAACATAGGGGCATGGAGCTGAGAGGCACAAGCTACTGTATATAAAACAGATAAACAACAAAGATATATTATGCAGCACAGGGAATTACAGCCATTATTTTGTAATAACTTTTAATGGAATATAATCTGTAAAAATACTGAATCACTATGCTATATACCTGAAACTAAAGTAAAATTGTAAATCAACTATACTTCATTTTTTTTAATCTAGTTTGGAGATAAATAAAGTATTTAACTTTTTAAAAAAATAATGATGGTAGGAATTTATTATATCTATTGAATAAAAAAAAAGAAATTATGAGACCACAGTAATAAGCATGACAAAACTATAGGGCAGAGGGAAAAGGAAAGCCTTTCTTCACAGAAGAATACCTAACCAATAAATAGAAAATCACCATTCTGCAGCCATCATTAAGGTAATTATCTTAGTCGAGCATCATTAATTTATGGTACAATCATGAATGAAAAATTTGAGGGGTGATATTAGGGGGCTTCCTTTGGTAACTCAGAAGGTAAAGAATCACCTACAATGCAGGCGACCTGGATTCAATTCTTGGGTTGGGAAGATCCCCTGGAGAAGGGAATGGCAACCCACTCCAGCATTCTTGCCTGGAGAATCCCACGGACAGAGGAGCCTGGAGGGCTACGACTGAGTGACTTTCACTTTGACTTTATAACAATATGTACAATCTCCAGGTTTCCTCTCCCAGATTACTTGTTAAATACAAGGGGAAACCGGGTGGGTACCTTTACAACAAAGAAATCTGACCAACACCATCTTTACCAATGACCAAACTTAACAGCACTAACAATGGGGGAAATGACATTGAGTGGCCCTGATATGATCAGGACAAGACACATCACTTAGTATTCATTCCCAAAAATGCATAATCACACATCTAATCACAAGGATACAATAAAAAAGGATCAAAATTGTGGGACATTCTGCAAAACGACTTTCACTGGCACCAAAGCAAAAACAACAAAAAAGACTTGAAAAACATGTTCTAGAATTAACGAGAGACATTACAACTAAAAACAATGTGCAATCTTTGATTGAAACTCAAATTCAGAAAAACAAAACCAAAATCCCAGCTAGGCAGGACACTATTGGCATAACTAGTGAAATTTGCATGAGAACTATATATTTGACAAGGCATTATATAAATGTTTATGAGTGTGACAATTATATGAGACAATGTTTTTCTCCTTAAGAGATACCTGACGAAGTTTCTAGAGGGAAGTGTCTTGATGTCTGTAATTTATTCTCAAATGATTCAGCAAATTTTAAACTGTATAACCATGAGAGTGATGAAGTAAACGTGGCAAAACATTGAGAACTGGTGACTCAAAATGAAGGGTATATAGTATTCATATTCATTGTGCTATACCTGTAACTTTTCCGTAGATGAGGGATTTTTCAAAAATAAAAATTGAGGGATAAAAAATAATATCCTACCTCAAAGTTGACTAAAAAATAGCTCATCGCTGTATCTCACCATGCTGAGGAACAATCTCATGGTCTACTATCTTGGTTTGACTAGCTCTTAATCACTCAACAGACTCCAGATTAGAAATTCTTTCCTTTGCAAAGCCCTTCTAAACACCAGAACCAGAAAGAGGCCTTCCATCTTTGCTGTAAAGCATTTTGTACTTCCCTTGAAATAAGTTATCTTGTGTTATTTATATCTGTTTATCTTTACCTGTTAACAAGGACAGATACCAATGTTGTTTCCCTTGTATCCAGCTGATCACTTGGCACTTTGATGTAGTAGACACAGGTTCAACAAATAGGTCCAGTTCTTTTCTAGACACACAGTAGGACTGTACTTTCCACTGCCCTTGGAGTACAGGAAAGTCCTGATGAAGAAAAGTCTGAGTGCAATGGGCATGTAGCCTGGAAATCTACATGCCTGTGATCAGCAGGACCCCCTCCTAACCATGCTCTCCATTCCTAACTAACCATGTTAGACATGAAATACAAATTTTTTTTAAATGGCAAAACCAGGGAGGTTTTGAGGTTGTTACGTCAGCACAAATCAGCATAATCTGGCTGTTATATACATGCTCAAATACTGAAAGAAACAATTCAAATAGACAATGTTAAATATCATCTGAAAAACTTAAAATAATCTTCATAGTGTAAGTCTCTCAGTCATGTCTAACTCTTTGCAACCACATGGACTGCAAACTGCCAGGCTCCTCTGTCCACGGAATTCTCCAACCAAGAATCCTGGAGTGGGTAGCCATTTCCTTCTCCAGGGAATCTTCCCAAAGCAGGGATCACACCCAGGTCTCCTGAACCATCATCAGATTCTTTACCGTCTGAGCCACCAGTGGGAGCTCCATCTTCACAGGGGACAGGTCAAATGAATCACTCTTTACTCACACAGTGGCATACCATGCTGTCATTAAAAGCAATAAAGTAGCTCTTCATGGAATGCTCTCAAAAATAAAGTGGAAAAGGGAAAGCAGAAAAAACAAGGTATAGTACAGATAAATGGCTGCACACAAAATAGTTGTGTGGAAGTGCTGACCGAAGAGCCAAGGTAGGACAGATATCAGATTCCAGGGCAACTTCTGGAACAAAGCACATCCAGAAACTTTCTAAATAGGTTATGACAATGAGCAAGGTGACCCTACAAACCCTCACCCAAGTGTGGATGTAATGGAGTCCAGGATGAGAGGACTCAGGAAGACCGTCGGAGGGCCCCACTGGTATTCAGTGAGCCCTGTGTATCTCTCCCGCACAACCAGGAGAAAGGCTTTGGTGGGATCACTCAGAGTTTCATTATGGTTCTGACAATTAGGGCAGGAAGTATGATGCCTGATTTTTCCCAGAAGAACTAAAAGATGAGAGACTGGCTGGCTAGTCACTCTGATGGAGGAATGAAGGAGAAGTTGATATGCTGGGGTTTGGTTGCCCTCCCAGGCTGTTCATGGAGAGAATATGTGAGTATTTGCATAGACTGTGTGTACAAATGACTTCAGGGTTTGTTTTAGAAGTTCAGAGGGGCCCTGGACCAAAAGAAATCTGGGGTGGACTGCCACGTGCCAAAGAACTGTAGAAGGGGTAAGCAACCAGGCAGAATAGAGATACAGCAGCCCTCCTTAAGGAAACTGTGGGTAGGAGAAACCTGGCAAGGAGAACAGGGTCTCTACAGGACATGTGGAAGGACCTCGCTGGAGAGAGTCAGCTGGAAATGTGAGCCATGTTTCAAAAGCTGACAGCCAGATTACCCCCGCACTGGTTAACACAGAACTTTCCTACTCCCCAATGCCAAAGGCATTAGAACATCAGCCAGTATGTGAGAGAGAAAAGTGAAAAAAGACCAGGCCATCCTCATATCCCTGAAGCCTGGCATCACCATATGGAACTGGAAAAGCTGAAATCAAATCTGTTTTGTTACTTAAAGCAACTATAAGGCCTTTATTATCTGTGACCTGAAGTCACAGGCCTTGTACATTTTTATCTAAGAGTAGAGAAAGAACTCTCTACAGAGCAAATTAAAAGGCGAGTGGATGACAAAGAAGGCTGCTTTGGGATTAAACCTCAGAATCCCCAAGTCACACTCACTCACATGTGACCAAATGTCACTTGGAAGAACACACAAGAGACAGTATATGGGTAGCTGCCTCTTAAAAAATGTACTGGAGACAAGTATGGGAGGGAAGGTAACTTTCCCTAGACAGTCCTTTGCACATACTCAGTGCTTGGATCTCTTCATACCAAAGTGCAAAAAATAGATCCCCTGTTGCAAAATATTCTGCACACTGGTATGAAGAGATCCAGACACTAAGCATGTGCAAAGGACTGTGTAGGGAAAGTTAACCTGTGAAATTACCTGGATTAGAGGTGGTATGGCTGAGTAGGCACCAACTCCAGCTGTTGGGCCATGTATTGTGAAACTTCTTAAGAACCTCTCCACGCTAGTTTCATCAACTGTAAAGTGGGAATAATGACAATGGCTCTCTAGTTTAGTGAGAGGAGGAAATGTTTTAGTTCACACAGAGCTTTAGTGAGTGCTGGCTGTTACTATTATTTATAATAATAGCAATGCTAAAGGTAAGACACCCATCAGAAAAAAAGGAAAAATTTTGAATACCATTAAGAATTAGTGCATTTTTTGGTACAGATACACCTATTTGCAGGTCAGGAATAGAGACATCAAGGCTGTATATTGTCACCCTGCTTATTTAACTTATGTGCAGAGTACATGATGAGAAACGCTGGATGGGAAGAAGCACAAGGTGGAATCAAAACTGGCAGGAGAAATATCAATAACCTCAGATATGCACATGACACCACCTTTATAGCAGAAAGTGAAGAAGAACTAAAAAGCCTCTTGATGAAAATGAAAGAGGAGAGTAAAAAAGTTGGCTTAAAACACAACATTCAGAAAACTAAGAACATGGCATCTGGTCCCATCACTTCATGGGAAATAGATAGGGAAACAGGGGAAATAGTGTCAGACTTTATTCTTCTCAGCTCCAAAATCACTGCAGTTGGTGATTGCAGCCATGAAATTAAAAGATGCTTACTCCTTGGAAGGAAAGTTATGATCAACCTAGACAGCATATTAAAAAGCAGAGACATTACTTTGTCAACAAAGGTCCATCTAGTCAAGGCTATGGTTTTTCCAGTGGTCATGTATGGATGTGAGAATTGGACTATAAAGAAAGTTGAGCACTGAAGAATTGATGCTTCTGAACTGTGGTGTTGAAGAAGATTCTTGAGAGTCCCTTGAACTGCAAGAAGATCCAATCAGTCCATTCTAAAGGCGATCAGCCCTGGGTGTTCATTGGAAGGACTGATGTTGAAGCTTTGGCCACTTGATGCGGAGAGCTGACTCATTTGAAAAAACCCTGATGCTGGGAAAGACTGAAGGCAGGAGGAGAAGGAGACGCCAGAGGATGAGATGGTTGGATGGTATCACCGACTCAATGGACATGGGTTTGGGTGGACTCTGGGAGTTGGTGACGGATACGGAGGCCTGGCATGCTACGACTCATGGGGTTGCAAAGAGTCAGACACAACTGGGCAACTGAATTGAAATGAACTGAATAGAGACACAGATGTAGAGAATGGACTTGTAGACATGGAGGGTGGGAGAAGAGGAGGGTAGGACAATTGGGAGAGTAGGATTGACACATACATACTACCATGTGTAAAACAGAGAGCTAGTGGGAACCTGCTGCGCTGTACACAGAGCTCAGCTCGGTGCTTTATGACGACCTAGAGGGGTGGGATGGGGCGTTGGCAGGGAGCTCAAGAGGGAGAGGATATGTGTGTACATATATCATTGTTGTACAGCAGAAATCAACACAACATTGTAAAGCAATTATAGTCCAATAAGAAATTAAATTAAAGTTTAAAAAAAGAACTAGTCCATTTATTTGTAGAAAAGAGATTTAGAGCAGAAAAAAATGACAATAAAGTTGGTTAAACTGTAAAAGGAATAATCTGAGACACCAAATGGTTAAAATCAGAAAACAATAATCTCTTGATAAGTATCACCTTCCATGCAAAAGAAATCACACCAAGGGTATTAAATAAAGTATTAAACATTACAATTGGAAATATAACAATATGTTTACAGAGAGTGACATCCAAATAAAACTAGTCACTAACTGGGAGAAAGGGAAGTACAGGTGGGGTTAGGGACATTATAAATTTTACCACCAGAAAATTAGTCATGAACTTGCAATAACTGAAAGAAAGAAAAGTGAGGAAGAATACTCTTTTGGAAAGTGTTGCAGAGGCCGACATCCTAGAACAAGGCAGGTGGTTTTTTTTTAATCACAGACACAAAAACACAAGTGGCTGGCAGACGTTCACATTCTAAATGGCAGAAGATGAGGGAGAGCAGAAGAAATTTTGCAGAAGGTGGCAAGGTCACTCGAGAAAGGGCACATTAACTTGAAAAGATTGAAGACGACTGCCCTCGGATGCCCAACAGAGAGGGACATCTCCAGTAAAAGTGCTTGCACCAGGAAAGCAAAGTCCCCATGGAGCCAAGCTCTTTGTACACACAGTCCAAACAATGAGCTGGAGTGGCAAAATTTTTTAAGACTGCAGGGGATGGCATTCGGCCCGAGTCTAGAAGGCTCGGGTCTGCACCTCTTTGGAAGCCCAGGGCCCAGGGAAGATTGCCTTCAAGCATCGCTCAACCTCAAATCGATTTTGTTTCTAGACGACTGTCCTCGGATGCCCAACAGAGAGGGACATCTCCAGTAAAAGTGCTTGCACCAGGAAAGCAAAGTCCCCATGGAGCCAAGCTCTTTGTACACACAGTCCAAACAATGAGCTGGAGTGGCAAAATTTTTTAAGACTGCAGGGGATGGCATTCGGCCCGAGTCTAGAAGGCTCGGGTCTGCACCTCTTTGGAAGCCCAGGGCCCAGGGAAGATTGCCTTCAAGCATCGCTCAACCTCAAATCGATTTTGTTTCAGACAGCTGAGGGGAGGAAGAAAGAAGTTCAGACATTCAAGTGGATTATGGGAAAGTATAAAGCATCAAGCATCTCAACGTGAGTATAGAGTCACCAAAAGGAGAAGCACCAGACAACAGCTTCTACAAATCAAAAAAGACTAAGTATGAACCATGTGATTCAACAGCAGAAAAAGCCTTTCTCATGAAGAAGCTGAATGAGCGCTAGGACTGGCCAGGGGGAGAGGTACCCTCTGGGACCAGCAGTGTACCAAGCAGTCCAACAACGTACCAACAATCGAGTGGACCGGTCAGGCCTGTCATGTCAGGGTGCGCAGGCTGCATACTGTACAAAGGCCTCCAGCTGACAGGGTTAAATGGTGACTGAAATCCAGCCCCCGGGTCCAGAGCCAGGAAAGGGTGTCTTTTGGACAGACCTTTCCATAATTCACATAAAGGCATCTTCTATGTTAGAAGCAGGAGCGAAAAGGGGTAGCCAAAGAAATACAGAACCTAAAGAAAAATAGTTATGGACCCAAATGGGGGTGGTCACAGACCCTGACAGAAGAGTTACCAGCGAGGTGTGAGGACGACGACCACTGTGTGCAGATCAGCCACTGTATGTCTGGGGCGACACGGCCCCTGACCAGATCCACTTCACGACCATCACAGCAATTAGAAGCGAAGTGGTGTTTATCCAAGCAAACAGTCTTCAAGTTTAAATTAAAAAGCAGACCTGGAAAGAGTGCCTGCGTGCTAAATCACCCCAGCATGTCCGACTCTGTGTGACCCCATGGACTATAGCCCGCCAGCTTCCTCTGTCCGTGGGATTCTCCAGGCAAGAGTACTTGCGGGTAGCGGGTAGCCATGCCCTCCTCCAGGGGCTCTTCCCAACCCAGAGATCAAACCCACATCTAATGTCTCCTGCATTGGCAGGCGAGTTCGGTACCAATAGTGACACCAGGCAAGCCAAGTAAGTCTGGCTAAAGACAAAAACAAAAAACAAAAAACAAAAAACTGAGGAAAAATAAAGCCACAATCATAAAATAAAGAATAAAAATATATGATGCCTTATATGAGGTCTTGAAGAATGTAAAGTTTCCACCCCACTTTTTCCTGTATTCAGGTTGACCTTACCACCTCCCACATGCTCAGAACTTCACTTGAGGATGGGTTGCTGCTTTGCGGAATTCAAATCCTCTCTTGTATATCAGTATATCAGGTCAGGTAACACAGTGCTGTGACAAGGCCAAAGACTTGGAGACAACAAGACCTCAGCTAAAATTCTGAATTTTACTACCAATTATCTAGATGGCCTTGGGCAAGTAACCTATGCCCTCTGGATCTCAGTGGCTTAATTAAAAAAAAAAAATCCTCATTTTACAGATGAGAAAACTGAGGCCCAGAGAAGTGAAGAGACTTGCACAAAATCACACAATTGATAAGCAATAGGGTAAGGACATCTTTTGACACTACTCTGGTACTGCCAGAACTTATTCTGAGTCAGAATCATGCCCAAGGTGTTCCTATTTTAAAGCTCTACATGAATCTTCAAAGAACAAATATAAGAACACATGTAATAAATGAGAAACCAAACATCTCCGATGACAAATGGATCTTTCAGCTTGCCCAACTAAAATTAAGCTGATAATAAATCAAAGTAAAGCTCTTTTCAAACGCCCTAAAATGACCTTTGTTTTTAAGTATGTATTTTGGGCATTTCTTGAAAATATATAGTTTATGAATGCTAATAAATAGCCTATTTTCCATCTAGACCTAAATAAATGCTGGGGCTTAGAGATTAGTTTGCTTTGATAATTAATAACAAAAACTGTATTTACCTATTTAAAGTCCCCATTAAATTAAAGGATGGATTCTTCTTACAGAGCAACTATCTTGACTAAGCATGTTTAAACAAATTGTGAAAAGCCCAGAAACGTTCAGTTTCCCTTAAATAACAGAACTTTATATGTCCCTGCTGTCAGCAAGCAGCCAGGGATCTTTCTGGACTAAGTTCTCATAAGCGGAACAGACAGAGAAGGATGGTGACGACCTCAGGTAGCACTGAAGTGCAAAAAAATATATTTAGGCATCAAAACCCAGAGAACAGAATCCTCCACTGGGGAAAAAGGATCTTTCATTTCTAAATTAATTTTCATAAGACCAGAGCAAGAAAAGGACTACCTGCACTTTTTTCAATAAGATAGGCTATCTTATTCTTATTAGAAAACAGCAATATAATGAATGCACTCACATTAAATGATTCTGTAATGATTAAAAGCACAATGGCATGAAGATATAAAAATTTCAGTATAACTGGTTTGATCCAGAAAACCCAATACAAAGTATTTAAGGTATCACATTTTTGATTTCTAAACTCTTGAGATTTAGCCAAAATTTATTTTGAAATATCATTAAAGAGAAATTTAGCTAAGGACAATTTCCTATTCACAAAGATAAAGTAGAAATCAAGCTACTCAATGAAGCATAATTAGGCAGAAATTAAGGGTTCTGATCATATGCATATATCAAATTTTAAAAGGAGTTGTGCAATGACCAGAGCAAGAAAAGGACTACCTACACTTTTTTCAATAAGATAGGCTATCTTATTCTTATTAGAAAACAGCAATATAATGAATGCACTCACATTAAATGATTCTGTAATGATTAAAAGCACAATGGCATAAAGATATAAAAATTTCAGTATAACTGGTTTGATCCAGAAAACCCAATACAAAGTATTTAAGGTATCACATTTTTGATTTCTAAACTCTTGAGATTTAGCCAAAATTTATTTTGAAATATCATTAAAGAGAAATTTAGCTAAGGACAATTTCCTATTCACAAAGATAAAGTAGAAATCAAGCTACTCAATGAAGCATAATTAGGCAGAAATTAAGGGTTCTGATCATATGCATATATCAAATTTTAAAAGGAGTTGTGCAAAAAGGAGCCCATATTCATTTTAAAAAATCTGCAGGAATTATATTAAACATTAATTTGGTTATTGATGAAGAGTGGAATTAGAAGTGAAGTATGTATTGCTTTCATTATCAGGAAATGCTCAGAATGTGCTATGAGACAGACAACCTAATACTGACTGGAAGAGGACAGGAAGGTTGATTTTATTTCCATCAGTTTATTATGTATGAGATCACTGTTAACCAAATACAGGGCACTCTGCTAGTTACAACAAGGAAAACCAAGATGAATCAACAAAATCAAAACTTATGTCCTCAAAAAGCTCACAATCCATGAGTAGAGCTAAAATACATGTTCCAACAACTAAGTACAGAATTCAGAATATCCCACAGTACTGACAGTAAATAGAGAATGGTATTAGGGCAGGAGAGAAAAGAAATTAATTTTAGATAAGTGGAAACAAGAATACCTAGACAGAAATGGCCATTCCACTGGGTTTTGAAGAATGGACAGATTTTGGCAAGTGAATGATGTGGGGAAAAAAAAAGTACTGAGAAGTAGTTTGATTCATTCATTCAGTCAACGGTTAACTAACTCATTCAGTCCTCTATTCATTATTCATTCAGTCCTCCTATGAACCCTGTAAGGCTGCTACTATTGGGTACACAAATCAGGAAGCGCAAGCTCACACAACCAGTGAGCAGAAGAACCAGAACTGAAGGCAAGTTTGGCTCATCTCTCCCGTGGGCTGCCCCTCTAGGCAAAGAGAAAACATGGAGAACTCTATGCCATGTAAACATGAAGGATAAGGTCACACAAGAAAAGAAAACAAATATATTAAAGAGTCTCCAAGGATCAGCCATTTTATTAAGTATTTTTTACATGAAATTTTATGTATTCTTCCCATGAAATGGTCATTATCACATCTATTTTAAGGGTGACAAACTAAGATTTAGATTAAGGCCAAGAACAGGTCAAACAACTAATAAGTAGCCAAAGAGAAATTTACACCAGGTCTGCGTCCAATCTCAGGTCAAAAGCCAGAAGAATGGATAGCTTTACATGTTGATATAGGCCCCAAAACAACACTGTTCTATTATTTTTCTCATTTTAAGGATAAAAGTTCTTTAATCAGGTAAAGTAAAAGTAACTTGCTCACAGAGCTGGTAAGGAGTGAACCCAGAATTTAATGTAGGGAGCCTGACTTCAGAGCCAGAATTCTGATCCCATGGATAAACTACCAGAAAGAGTAAATAGGAATGAAATCACAGACAACCTCTAATGGCAAAATGGGACTCTATCAGCCATGCAAACTCACTGAAGATTTTTGCTGTGGAGAACATAATCAAGTTATGTTTTAGAAATTAAATCCTTCAATAAGCATATCAAAATTCAGTTCCAAACATCTCATATGACCTAGAGCACCTTACTCGTAGAGCTTTTCAAAGAGGGTTAAACACTGTTTCAACTGGGGTTGTTTCCCTATGAAGGTCATCTATGCAATTATTCAGCAAGCACTCAACTGTGTAACCTCACTAAAGGGTCAAATAAATTACATTAGACTTCTTCATCATTACTTTTCTCTACAGATTTCTTTACAGAGTGGTGTGGAAACTGCAAATGGAGTAACTGATCATTGAACCTGCCTTCCCAAAGCAAAACAGGAAAGGGAAGAAAAGGGTAACAGATTAACAACCGAAATAGCTTTGCCTTTAATATTTCACTTGCCTTCTGGCTACCATGCACAGCATCTTACACTAAGTATTGTCCTAAGCTACCCAGCCAAGGGGCCTGGGGCTGTTCACATACAATATCGGTTCCACACTGCACAGTGACAAGCAGTCTGACTCATCGGAACAGCTAGCATCAATTCTTAATGAGTCCCAGAGCCCCCAAAGTCCTTTCTATTTCTGCCAGGGGAGTCCCTCCCTGATCCTTTCCCTGTACTTTCTCCGTACCAAATTCCTGAAGACTTTCTCCATTCCAGCTCTTAGGAACCACTGCCAATCCTTTCCATCCTGAAGGGGGACCCGCAGGCTTCCCCAAGGCTTGACCGGCCCCCAACCCCCACTCACCAGGTGCAGAGCCAGGGGCAGCAGAAGCAGGAACAGCCACAGGTAGAGGTGGCAGCTGTTGGTGAACTTGCTCTGATCCGGGTCGTGGTACCAGCCCCCGGTGAGCGCGGCCCACACGCCCTGACGGAGCAGCTGCAGCACCTGGGACCCCATGCCTGCGCGCCGGGGCCAGCACGCGCTGCGCTGCCCGCTGCCCGTCGCCCGCCGCCCGGACGCCCTCAGCTTTAACACGCGGGCCTTCGGGCGGCGTCACCGCCACCTTCCCCGCCCCCGCCCCCTCCAGCTCCTTCCGCCCCACCACCAAA
>SJYC01001877.1:0-43081 GCA_006408675.1 Madoqua kirkii | reverse complement strand
GTTCATGATCTGAGCCACAGTCAGCTCCCGGTCTTGTTTTTGTTGACTGTATAGGGCTTCTCCATCTTTGGCTGCAAAGAATATAATCAATCTGATTTCAGTGTTGACCATCTGGTGATGTCCATGTGTAGAGTCTTTTCTTGTGTTGTTGGAAGAGGGTGTTTGCTATGACCAGTGCATTTTCTTAGCAAAACTCTATTAGTGTTTGCTCTGCTTCATTCTGCATTCCAAGACCAAATTTGCCTATTACTCCAGGTGTCTCTTGACTTCCTACTTTCGCATTCCAGTCCCCTATAATGAAAAGGACATCTTTTTTGGGTGTTAATTCTAAAAGATCTTGGAGATCTTCATAAAACCGTTCAGCTTCTTCAGCATTACTGGTTGGGGCATAGACTTGGATAACTGTGATATTGAATGGTTTGCCTTGGAGATGAACAGAGATCATTCTGTCTTTTTTGAGGTTGCATCCAAGTACTGCATTTCGGACTCTTTTGTTGACCATGATGGCTACTCCATTTCTTCTGAGGGATTCCTGCCCGCAGTAGTAGATATAATGGTCATCTGAGTTAAATTCACCCTTTCCAGTCCATTTTAGTTTGCTGATTGCTAGAATGTCAGTGTTCACCCTTGCCATCTCTTGTTTGACCACTTCCAATTTGCCTTGATTCATGGACCTGACATTCCAGGTTCCTATGCAGTATTGCTCTTTACAACATCGGATCTTGCTTCTATCACCAGTCACAGCCACAGCTGTGTATTGTTTTTGTTTTGGCTCCATCCTTTCATTCTTTCTGGAGTTATAACATTAGGTGCATTAAATGTATTTTCAGCTTATGATATTTTCAGCTGACTATGGAGTTATCCAGATGTGACTCCGTTGTAAGTTGAGGAAAATCTGTATGAGCCTTTTTGAAGGTTTTGTGGTTTTGATCAAGTAGCTGTAATCATGACGGAATGGGTAACTTGAGATTTTGATTGTCCTAGTACTTCCATTTGATAGGAGAATCTTATTAAATCAGCGGTTTGATTAAAACTAGTTATAGTTTGAGTTAATAGTAATAGCATTTTTTAAGACCTGTTGGTAAATAAACAGAAATGTCACTTTAAGGACGATTTTGATTCTTCATGCCTGACACACAGAATGTTAGCATGGAAGGAGTTTGAAGAAAAAATTTAGATCAGCTCCTTCATTTTATAGATTGAATCATCTAAAGAGTAAAGTTTCTGGTTTGGGAATGGAGAGCTGGACCAAAATGGGATTCCAGGTTATCTGAATTTTCCGTTCAGCTTTGTCTCATTAGGGAATGAAGACACCATCCATACCAGAACAATTCTGTTTATACTTACAAGGCACCAGGAGCTTACTGGCCTTCATTTAAGGCTCATAAAATGCTATGTGACTAGTGTTAAAACTCCAGGGTTGTTTTTTCTTTTAATTGTTGTTGTTTCAACAGCTTTATTGAGATATAATTCACACATCATACAAATTATTGAATTCGCCAGTTTAAACTGTGCAATTTCGTGGCTTTTAGTGTATTAATAGAGTTGTGTACCTTCATCACCACAATTTAGAACATTTTCATCATCCATAAAAGAAATCCCATTAAAGATAGCCAACTCCCTCAAAACTTCATCCCTCCCAGCCCAAGGCAGTCATGAATCTATGTTTTGTATCTTTAGATTTGCTTATTCTAGACATTTTGTATAAGTGGAATTATGTAATATGCAGTCCTCTGACCAGCTTTTCAGTTAGCATATTTTCAAGGTTCATGTCATCGAATGTGTCAGAATTTCATTCTTATTTATTGTGGAATCATATTCCATTAGATGGGTGCCCATTTATCAGTTGATGGCATTGGGGTTGTTCCCACTTACTGACACATTCTAAATAATGCTGCTATGAACATCTATGAAAAAGTTTTTGTGAGGACACGAGTTTCCCTTCTCTTGGATAGGATAAAATTGCTGGGCCACAGGGAAATTATATAGTTAATCATCTGAGGAACTGCCAGACTGCTTTCCACCAGTCCCCATACCCACCAGCAGTATATAAATAAGGCCTTCTAATTTAATTGTTATACTTACGACTTTTAAGAAATTTGTCACGTGTGCCAGAGGTTCTATAGCGTCTTTGGGCCGTTTTGAGAAATACAAACGCTTGGGCCTCACCCCTTACTTATTGACTTATGCTCTGCTGAGACTGAGCACATGTGTTTTTATAAAATATTAGATGTGTTGTTCTTGACTTAATCACAGTAATTTTCTGAACATATAATGCCAAAATACTTAAGTGAAGTAGGTGACTATTTTAAGAAATTATACTTCAAGACTAAAAACTCATAAAATGTACCATAAATCAATTTTATATTCTGTATAATTACTTAACACTGTAACCATTTTACTAGTTGTGTGCCTTTTAAAATAAACTATGTAATTATAAGCTATACAAATGCTGTGCAGTCTACATAAATGCTTTATAAAGCAACCTCATCAACTATAAACATAGAATCAAGAAGTAAGAAAAAAAGAATTTCTAAAGTCAGTCACAGTCTGGGTCTTGAAGTCCAAACACTCATGGAGAGGAATTCCCTCAAAATCTGTTTTTTTCTCAGTTGTATAATATAAGCTTGGTTGTCTGATTTTCAGTAGAAGCATGTAATCAGAATAGGGGAGAAGGATGCTAAGCTGGTGAAAAAGAAAAAAAAAATTTTTTTAAGGCAGTTGAGAACAGAGTAGGCAACAGGAGCAAAAGCCAGCATGAAATGTATGAAAAAGACCGGAGACTACTGGCCTCCGTAGCCACCTGGTGGGGAGCCAGACCTCCGCACACATCTCCAGAATGCATCAGTATGTTACAGCAGAGTCCTCGGTGTCAGAATGTGGAAGGCAGGGAAGGCTGTCCCTCTGAACTACACAGACCTTTGCCTTAGAACCTCGTTTATAATATTCCCATAAAAATAATTGCATTCAAGAAGCATCACCCTGGTCTGTGGGTCTGGTATTATATATATATATATACTAGTGTATTTAGTGATCGTCCTCTTTCTGCCCTCCTTATCAGTTACTACCCTACAAGATAACTTTGACAGGTATTATCACTGAACTTTTACTGTGACTCCTGTGATTACCCCAGGTTTACACTGACAGATTTAGACATTTCCTCAGAACTGGAAAACTAATGAATAGCATGCTCTGATCCCTGGCTTAAGAGCTGTGTTCCTGCCACCACAGCCCTTAATCATCAGATCACCTGTGTTCTTAGCGGAGGGCTTTTTATACTATATCCCACTGAGTTTCAGAGAGCAGAAAAATATGCATTATGCTTTAGAAATTGTCCCATAGAAATGGTACCCCCTCTGCCTTTTTTTTTCATATAGGTTCTTACCAGACTACTTCACTCTGAAAAAATGACCTATCCTGAATTATTCATTCTCTGAAACTTCCAAGAGGCAAAGTTGTGCTGCTGTTGTTTTAAGTTTGTTATTTTCTGTTGAGAATAGCAAGGAAGCTTCTTTGAACTTAGGCAGTTTTCGGTTATTCTAAGAATTTTTTGGTCTCTTGCTATGAAATTATTTTTGTTGATTGAACTGTGAATTAAGTTTACTTACTCTTGAATTAAGTATGTGTCTCTGCTAATGCATCATAATACAGATAATTTTAAAGAAACTAAGCAGATAGCTTTTGAAAACTCCTGTTTACAACTTAATTACTAATACTTATAGCATTATATAACTTAGAAGTACTGCATTATATATTCCGTTTATAAAAAAAAATGTAAAGCAGTGCTTTGAGAGGGTAGTGCAGATATCCCTAATACTTCATCAGTGATTCAAGATCAGCTTCAAGGCCATGTGAGTGGAGACACAGTCAGCAGAGAGTAGCAGTCCCACGGCTCAGCCCCAGGCCTGCTGCCTCCAGGTCCAGGTGCCTTTCGGTGCTGCCCTCTTACTCCTCCTGGTGGAGGAGGAGCCCTGGCCTCAGGGGCCTCAGGACGGAGCACCTCTGCTTCTGGGCCAGCAGAACATCAGCTGGAGGATCCGTGAGCCCCATTTGAATGGGCGCACTCTGTTGTTTCTACATCCCTTTCTGAATGTTTCCAGTGTAGTCTAGAGTCCAGTGGGCACTACTGCAGAGACCCATAAAGGCAGTGGTCTTGGCCAGGCTGACGGGCACTGGGGCTCCAGGGTCTCTGTGCAGACCAAGTCTTCTTCATAGACGCCTTTTCGTGTTTGTGATACCATGAATCACTGTATCTCGTAACATCAGGAGATAATCAAACAAGACTCAGAAATCAGTTCCAACGCTGTTAAATGACTTTTGTTGCTTCTGAGCTGTTTTGCCTTTGCTTAGGCATGTTTTATTTCCTTTTGCCTACTGTCTTTAAAACTGTGCTCAAGTATCATATATAAGCAGCAAACAGAAGAAATGAGAAGTTACTTCTTTAAATTTCAAACTTTTATCTGTTCCTGGTGACTGGCAAGCCTCTGCCAAAAAGTTACGCTTGCCTGCAAGTATCCCATTTCACTAGAGTCATTCATAACACTGACCTTCCCCCTGCCTCTTTGGAGCAGTTTTTCAGAGCTACCTGTGATATAGTCCTCATTATGCCCCCAAATAAAACTTAACTCACACAAACACAAAAACATTCAAACTTTTTTTAACTTAGTTAATGAAGTTTGAAAAGATTAGAAAAGTGAATAGCACTGTACTTCTTAGTTTGATAGTGGTGGTTTAGTTGTTAAGTCATGCCCAACTCTTGCAACCCCATGGACTGTAGCCTGCCAGGTTCCTCTGTCCATGGGATTCTCCAGGCAAAGATACTGGAGTGGGCTGCCATTTCCTTCTCCAGGGGATCTTTCCAACCCAGGAATCTAACCCAGATCTCCTGCACTGCAGGCAGATTCCTTACCGAGGGAAGGAATATACTGAGCTACAATGGAAACCCCTTATGTTAATAGAGCCTAAAGCAAATTTTCTCCTTCCTTATATGCTAATTTTTTTGCATTTCAATATTTTTTGAATATTTTAATTGAAAGATAATTGCTGTACAGAATTTTGTGGTTTGCTGTCATACATCAACAAGAATCAGCCATAGGTACAAACCCATGTCCCATCCCCGTGCTTATGTGTTTTAAAGTCAGGTGAGTGTCAAGAGTGACTGATGTTTTATGTAACAAAACAAAAGATAATCTGAATGCACTTTATGTTTTGAAGATGACTTTCCTGGTGGCTCAGTGGTAAAGAATCTGCCTGCCAATGCAAGAAATGCAGGTTTGATCCCTAGGATAGGAAGATCCCCTGGAGAAGGAAATGGCACTCCAGTATTCTTGCCTGGGAAATCCCATGGACAGAGGAACCTGGTGGGCTACAGTCCATGAAGTCACAAAAAGTAGGACGTGACTTAGCAACTAAACAACAACAGAGAGAAACTAAGGTTCTGATTGGTTTTATAGAAAATAAATATGTATAATCTTCAAGGCTTATTTCTGTGCTCCCCTGTACTGCCTTGAACTGGACCAATTCAGAGCCTCTAGTATGGATGTGAACTGAAATTTGGTCCTTCAGCTTCATTTAAAAATTCATTTTGAGATCCTTCTACTGTGAGTTTACTGGTTCTTGTATGTGATTTCATTTGCCCTTGAACTGAAACAGCAGTGACTCAGCTGGTAAAGAATCCATCTGCAATGCCAGAGACAATCCCTGGGTTTGGGGAGATCCCCTGGAGGAGGGATATGCTACCCATTCCAGTACTCTTGCTTGGAGAATCCCCATGGACAGAGGAGCCTTGCAGGCTACAGTCCATGGGGTCGCAAAGAGTTGGACATGACCGAGTGACTCAGCACACACCTGCATCACGTCTGCTGATGCTTTGAAGAGCTTGGCTGCTGCGCTTGTTCCTTGTTTTTATTCTCCTTTCACTTTTCCTCCCTCAGTTATAAAAAAGATGTGTCATGTCCTCCCAGCAGGCTCAGGGAGGCCCACAGGATTTCTTTGTCTGTCACTAGTAGGCATTAGGTGGAAACATGAGTAACACATCTCCTAAATATAAAGGGAGAGGCAGAGAGAAGCACTTTCAAAAACCTGTTTTAAAACAGCATGATTGGACTTCAGTCCTGTGCTGTATAGCATGAAATTCTGTAGGGCTGGAGTCTTCAGTGTCCTGAGGATCTTCAGGAGGTGTGGAAAAAATGAGACAGAAGGACAAACATCAGAACAACCACATTGCTCTTTATGTGTGGCCTGGTTCTTGTTGTTCCGTCTCTCATTCATGTCCGACTCCATGATCCCACGAACTGCAGCACACCAGGCCTTCCTATTGTCACTATCTCCCAGAGTTTGTTCAAACCCATGTCCATTGAGTCAGTGATGCCATCCGACCATCTCATCCTCTGTCGCCTCCTTCTCCTTCTGCCCTCAATCTTTCCCAGCATCAGGGTCTGTTCCAATGAGTCAGCTCAACAGTATGAAAAGGCCTGTTTCTGGACCCTGTTTAATTCAGTCATGTACTGCTTTTAAGCTTTCCTATCCACTAAGTAGTTTCCCTTCCTCAGAAGAAGGCATGACTGATTTCTAGAAAGAGAGTAATTACATATGTTTGGAATGTCAAGTGGAAGAACCCACCTCTCACACTGGGATAAGGGCCTCTGTGGGCTTTGTTGGAAGAGAAGATTATTAGGATCTGGATGAAGGCACTGATGTGTTTCTCCCATTGATTGTGTCATGAGGAAAAAGCCCCGCTTAACTGTATGGAAACTCTCCTTTCCAGCTACGGAGTGGTGCTGTGGGAGCTGCTCACGGGAGAGGTGCCCTACCGTGGCATTGACGGCCTGGCTGTGGCCTACGGGGTGGCGGTCAACAAGCTCACTCTGCCCATCCCCTCCACCTGCCCCGAGCCATTTGCCAAGCTCATGAAAGGTATTTGGGTGTCTCTGTGTGTCTGTGGGATCAAGGGGATCACTCATTAGAACATCTGTATATGAAATGGATAACTAGTGAGAACATACTATACACAGCAAAGGGAACTCTTCTCAGGGCTCTGTGGCGACCTAAATGGAAAGGAAATTCAAAAGCGAGGGGATATATGTGTACATACAGCAACCGAGCACACGCACAGCTGAGTCACTCCGCTGTACAGCAGAAACTAACACAACATTCTGCAACAGCTGCACGCCAATGAATGTTCCCAAAAAAGAGAACATCCGTATATTTTTTTAACCCAAAGGATAATTTCTGTAATTCTAATTTTCCGACGATTTTAAATAATTATGCTGTTTTAAGAAAAAGAAATCATGTCTTTGATCTAAGGTGTCAGATTAAGTTTTGATGAACTAAGTAACTTAAAAACAATCCAGTTTAATAATACTCATTTATACAAAATTCAATTGAATGGTAAGGTTTTCATCAAATACACTAATGGAGTTCAAAGGCAATATTAATTTGGCTCCATATGTGTTATTTTTAATTCTACCTAATGATCAATAATCTTTTATAGTCTCAACTGGCATGGTTTTGCCATGACCTTATCTATTTTGGTCTTATCTTTTTAAAACCTGTTAAGTAACTCTGTTTGTGGGGAAAAGACTTTGATGCTGGGAGGGATTGAGGGCAGGAGGAGAAGGGGATGACAGAGGATGAGATGGCTGGATGGCATCACTGACTCGATAGACATGAATCTGAGTGAACTCCGGGAGTTGGTGATTAACAAGGAGGCCTAGTGTGCTGCAATTCATGAGGTCGAAAAGAGTCGGACACGACTGAGCAACTGAACTGAACTGAACTGAACTGAACTGAAGTTACCTTGCTTGGAACCTGTCTTGTGACTATAACATTTTAGAGACCTAGGTTTTCTTGAGTTGACTTTTAGAACTCTGAAACTGTAAGTCATGTGATGAGGGCAGCTTAGGCGAGATAGAGTTCATCGTAAGGCAGAGGAAGCACACATCCTTATACTAGTGTCAAGTCATACAGACAACAAGAGCCTTATCTAATAATAATTATTTCACAGGCTACTGACATGGGCATGGTGTAAAATAAAATTTTCAAAATCATTGTCAACTGATGTTTAAAATCTTGAACAGATTCTGTCAACGCAGGCTGACAATCTGAACTAGGCAGAGAAATGGACTTACCATGATTCTTATTTATTTTAGAATGCTGGCAACAAGACCCTCATATTCGACCATCTTTTGCTTCAATTCTTGAACAACTGACTGAAATTGAAAAGGCAGTTATGACTGAAATGCCTCAAGAGTCCTTTCATTCCATGCAAGATGACTGGAAACTGGAAATTCAGCAAATGTTTGATGAGTTGAGAACAAAGGAAAAGGTCAGTGATAAATACTAACTGCATAACATGCTCACACTCATGATTATGGAGAACATGAGTCAAGAACCACTAGACTAAACCACTAAACCATTATTTAAAAATATTTTCACACATCAACATTTGTTGATTCTTTCCTTCCAGTTAAAACAAAACAGAACTGTACTCAAAATGTATAACTGGAAAAGAAATAACCTTTTACTAAAGGTTATTAAAGGAATTTTATTAAAGGAATTTTCAAATAAAAAAAAAAAACTTTAAAAAGGAGAAAGAATGACATACTAAACCCTTTGTATGCATTAACCAGCTTCAATAATTGTCAATAGATTGTCACTTTGTTCGTTTCTTTTTCTTATTTCATCTTTTTTTTAAAAACTGGAATATTTTAAGTCAAAACGTAGACTCTTGTCATTTTACCTTTAAATACTTCAGAATGCATCTCTAATGGGTAAGAACTTAAAAAATATTTTTCTTGCCATTATTATCTTTAAAAATAACAGTAGTTCCTTGATACCATATAAGATTCCATATTGAGATGTCAGTTTGTCTGAAAGATGTCTTCTTACAGTTGATTGGTGCAAATCTGAATTTCATCATGGGCTCCATGTTTTCCACTAGGTTCTTTAAAATTTCTTTTATGCTAGTTCTCCCTTCTTTCCCCTCTTTTTGTCTTCAAAGCATTACTTTGTTGAAGAAACTGGAAAGTTGTATAAGAATTTTTGAACTTTTTAATAAGATGAGTGAAGCTCTAGCTGTATGCATTTTTAAGAGAAGAAAAATAATAAACTTGAGTGTTAACCATGCTGAAGCTGTGTATAAGTTAACTACATACAAAGTGTAAAGCAGGTGAAGCAGAAACACACCTAATAGGAAGGCAGACAAGTTGGGAAGTCAGTTCCTAGTAACGCCTGGCTGTCAGCAGTCCCCCAAACCCCCCAAGTTTGGGGTGCGTTGCTATGTTTCAGTGGCAGTACCTACTTTTTAAAAGCTATTTTTGTAACACTTTAGCATTTGGATGACTCAGAGTTTATCTTGGTTGTCTGAGGTGTATAATTGCTCAATAAATTAAATTCTTCTCTTGTGCATAAGAACTTGAATGTGAGGTCCATGAATCAAGGTAAATTGGATGTGGTCAAGCATGAGATGGCAAGAGTAGACATCAGCATTTTAGGAATCAGTGAGCTAAAATGGACAGGAAAGGGTGAATTTGATTCACATAACCATTATCTCTATTACTGTGGGCATATATATATATCTATGTATGTTAGTCACTCAGTCATGTCTGACTCTTTGCAACCCCATGGACTGTAGCCCACCAGGCTCCTCTGTACATGGAATTCTCCAGGCAAGAATGTTAGAGTGGGTTGCTATTTCCTTCTCCAGGGGATCTTTGCAACCCAGGTCTCCCACATTGCAGGTGGATTCTTTACTGTCTGAGCCACCAAGGAAGCTGCCTTTAAAAGAACTGGAGTAGCCCTCATAGTCAACAGAAGAGTCCAGAATGCAAGTACTTGGGTGCGATCTCAAAAATGACAGAATGATCTTGGTTTATTTCCAAGGCAAACCATTCAATATCACAGTAATTCAAGTCTATGCCCCAACCTCTAATGGTGAAGAAGCTGAAGTTGAACAGTTCTATGAATGCAACCCAGGTCTCCCACATTGCAGGTGGATTCTTTACTGTCTGAGCCACCAAGGAAGCTGCCTTTAAAAGAACTGGAGTAGCCCTCATAGTCAACAGAAGAGTCCAGAATGCAAGTACTTGGGTGCGATCTCAAAAATGACAGAATGATCTTGGTTTATTTCCAAGGCAAACCATTCAATATCACAGTAATTCAAGTCTATGCCCCAACCTCTAATGGTGAAGAAGCTGAAGTTGAACAGTTCTATGAAGACCTACAAGACCTTTTAGAGCGAACATCAAAAATAAATGTCCTTTTCATTACAGGGTCTGTAATGCAAAAGTAGGAAGCAAAGAGATGCCTGGAGTAACAGGCAAGTTTGGCCTTGGAGTACAGAATGAAGCAGGGCAAAGGCTAACAGTTTTGCCAAGAGAACACACTGGTCATAGTAAACACCTGCTTCCAACAATACAAGAGATGACTCTACACATGGACATCACCAAATGGTCAATACCAAAATCAGATTGATTATATTCTTTGCAGCCAGAAATGGAGAAGCTCTATGCAGTCAGCAAAAATAAGATGTGGAGGTGAGTGTGGCTCAGCTCATGAGCTCCTTATTTCAAAATTCAGACTTAAATTGAAAAAAATAGGGAAAACCTCCAGACCATTCAAATATGACCTAAATCCCTTATGATTATTCAGTGGAGGTGATAAATAGATTCAAGGGAATAGACCTGGTAAACAGGGCCTGAAGAACTGTAGATGGAGGTTCATAACATTATACAGGAGACAGTAACCAAAACCATCCACAAGAAAAAGAAATCCAAGAAGACAATAGTTGTTGTCTGAGGAGGCCTTACAAATAGCTGAGAGAAAAAGAGAAGTGAAAGCAAAGGAGAAACAGAAAGATATACCCAACTGAATGCAGAGCTCCAGAGAATAGCAAGGGGAGATAAGAAAGCCTTCTTCTCTAAATCCCTTATGATTATTCAGTGGAGGTGATAAATAGATTCAAGGGAATAGACCTGGTAAACAGGGCCTGAAGAACTGTAGATGGAGGTTCATAACATTATACAGGAGACAGTAACCAAAACCATCCACAAGAAAAAGAAATCCAAGAAGACAATAGTTGTTGTCTGAGGAGGCCTTACAAATAGCTGAGAGAAAAAGAGAAGTGAAAGCAAAGGAGAAACAGAAAGATATACCCAACTGAATGCAGAGCTCCAGAGAATAGCAAGGGGAGATAAGAAAGCCTTCTTCAGTGAACAATGCAAAGAAATAGAGGAAAACAGTAGAATGGGAAAGACTAGAGATCTCTTCAAGAAAAATGGAGATACCAAGGGGACATTTCATGCAAAGGTGGGCACAGTAAAGGACAGAAATGGTATAGACCTAATAGAAGCAGAAGATATTAAGAAGAGGTGGCAAGAATACACAGAAGAACTGTACATAAAAAGCCTATAAACAGTGACTGCAGGCATGAAATTAAAAGTCGCTTGTTCTTTGGAAGAAAAGCTATGACAAACCTAGATAGCCTATTAAAAAGCAGAGACATCACTTTGCTGACAAAGGTCCATATAGTCAAAGTTAGTTTTTCCAGTTGTGTACGGATGTGAGAATTGGACCACAAAGAAGGCTAAGTGCTGAGGAACTGATGCTTTCAAATTGTGGTGCTGGAGAAGACTCTTCAGAGTCCCTTGGATAGCAAGGAGATTAAACCAGTCCATCCTAAAGGAAATCAATCCTGAGTATTCACTGGAAGGACTAATGCTGAAGCTGAAGCTCCAATGCCTTGGCCACCTGATGTGAAGAATGACCCAGTTATTCTTTTCCAGTGACTCACTGGAAAAGACCTTGAAGCTGGGAAAGCTTGAGAGCAGGAGGAGAAGAGGGTAACAAGATGAGATGGTTGGATGGCATTATCGACTCAATGGATATGAGTTTAAGCAAACTCCAGGAGATATTGAAGGACAGGGAAGCCTGGCATGCTGCAGTCCATGGTGTCACCAAGAGTGGGACATGACTTAGCAACTGAACAGCAATGTGCAAGAAGTGTCTGGGCAATGCCACATTGCAAGTTACTGATAGACTTCATAAAGCTATGTCATTGTCCAGGAAGGCATTTTTATATGCCATATATTTGTGATTCTAAAATTGTAGAATTCTTTTCCTTTTTTCTTTATTTATTTGGAATTGGAGGATAATTGCTGTTCACAGCTGTGTTGGTTTCTGCCATACATCAGTATGAATCATCCATAGGCATTCACATATCCCCTCTCCTGAATCTCCCTGCCACCTCCAACCCCATCCCACCCTCTAGGTTGTCCCAGAGCACCAGGCTGAGCCTGCACTACTCAGCTTCCCATTAGCTATCTAAAATAGTAGAATTCTTCTTAAATAGACAATAATGGTCTGCTAAGTAAAGAGTCCATTTGCATGTTCCAGTGCTTGACATAAAAATATGGGATTATCATGTAACTGGGTCATTCTCCTATGTTAAATTACTTTGACTTATGTAGTATGACTCAGCATTACATCTCTAGACTTTTACATTGACCGTAATACTGAAGGTACACAGCCAACCTAATTGCAGAGGAAAGAGCAAAAAAGCTGTGTTTGTGATTTGAATATATATATATATATGCATAACAGTTCTTGAGCTAGTATATAATAATACTCTGCATGGGGCCAAGATACCTTACACCTAAATTCAGTCTGTGAGTAGCTTACTTCTGCTATTACCAGGCTGAATTGTGAATTAATACAAGATATGTCACGGGTATTCCCCCAACAGTAAATGTTTCTCTTAAAAAAAAAACAAACACAATTTAAAAGCGTATCTTTGGGGAAATTGTCAGTTTCCATGTTACAGTTTCCTCTCAGCAAACGTGTTGAATGTCTGCTGTGTGCTGGGACAAGTGTGAGCGCTCTGCGATGTGGCATCCTGTATCCTGGACCGCCAGGCTAAGGGTTTGATCCCACTGGCAAGTTTTCAAAAGGGGCTTGATGTACTATCCCGGTAACCCTTGCCAGTCAACCACTGAAGTCAGAACCTCCTCCTCACTTCCCATCTGCTGTCCCTCCTTCTGCTTCCTTTGTGTGGTAATGAGATATTGGTCCCGTAGGTACCCAGTCTCAAAGGTCTTGAAGATGTGGCCTCCCCTGTGACAAAGACCATCAGTGGCAACTCACTCCCCTGACCCCTGTGGTCCTCACTCATCACCTGCCTCCCTGCAGCAGCATCCTATTGGGTGCCCTGCATCCAGCCTTGCTCCCCTAACTGAGTCCCTCAGCACACTGGTGACACTTCTACAACGTGATATACCCAACTGAATGCAGAGCTCCAGAGAATAGCAAGGGGAGATAAGAAAGCCTTCTTCAGTGAACAATGCAAAGAAATAGAGGAAAACAGTAGAATGGGAAAGACTAGAGATCTCTTCAAGAAAAATGGAGATACCAAGGGGACATTTCATGCAAAGGTGGGCACAGTAAAGGACAGAAATGGTATAGACCTAATAGAAGCAGAAGATATTAAGAAGAGGTGGCAAGAATACACAGAAGAACTGTACATAAAAAGCCTATAAACAGTGACTGCAGGCATGAAATTAAAAGTCGCTTGTTCTTTGGAAGAAAAGCTATGACAAACCTAGATAGCCTATTAAAAAGCAGAGACATCACTTTGCTGACAAAGGTCCATATAGTCAAAGTTAGTTTTTCCAGTTGTGTACGGATGTGAGAATTGGACCACAAAGAAGGCTAAGTGCTGAGGAACTGATGCTTTCAAATTGTGGTGCTGGAGAAGACTCTTCAGAGTCCGTTGGATAGCAAGGAGATTAAACCAGTCCATCCTAAAGGAAATCAATCCTGAGTATTCACTGGAAGGACTAATGCTGAAGCTGAAGCTCCAATGCCTTGGCCACCTGATGTGAAGAATGACCCAGTTATTCTTTTCCAGTGACTCACTGGAAAAGACCTTGAAGCTGGGAAAGCTTGAGAGCAGGAGGAGAAGAGGGTAACAAGATGAGATGGTTGGATGGCATTATCGACTCAATGGATATGAGTTTAAGCAAACTCCAGGAGATATTGAAGGACAGGGAAGCCTGGCATGCTGCAGTCCATGGTGTCACCAAGAGTGGGACATGACTTAGCAACTGAACAGCAATGTGCAAGAAGTGTCTGGGCAATGCCACATTGCAAGTTACTGATAGACTTCATAAAGCTATGTCATTGTCCAGGAAGGCATTTTTATATGCCATATATTTGTGATTCTAAAATTGTAGAATTCTTTTCCTTTTTTCTTTATTTATTTGGAATTGGAGGATAATTGCTGTTCACAGCTGTGTTGGTTTCTGCCATACATCAGTATGAATCATCCATAGGCATTCACATATCCCCTCTCCTGAATCTCCCTGCCACCTCCAACCCCATCCCACCCTCTAGGTTGTCCCAGAGCACCAGGCTGAGCCTGCACTACCTCAGCTTCCCATTAGCTATCTAAAATAGTAGAATTCTTCTTAAATAGACAATAATGGTCTGCTAAGTAAAGAGTCCATTTGCATGTTCCAGTGCTTGACATAAAAATATGGGATTATCATGTAACTGGGTCATTCTCCTATGTTAAATTACTTTGACTTATGTAGTATGACTCAGCATTACATCTCTAGACTTTTACATTGACCGTAATACTGAAGGTACACAGCCAACCTAATTGCAGAGGAAAGAGCAAAAAAGCTGTGTTTGTGATTTGAATATATATATATATATGCATAACAGTTCTTGAGCTAGTATATAATAATACTCTGCATGGGGCCAAGATACCTTACACCTAAATTCAGTCTGTGAGTAGCTTACTTCTGCTATTACCAGGCTGAATTGTGAATTAATACAAGATATGTCACGGGTATTCCCCCAACAGTAAATGTTTCTCTTAAAAAAAAAACAAACACAATTTAAAAGCGTATCTTTGGGGAAATTGTCAGTTTCCATGTTACAGTTTCCTCTCAGCAAACGTGTTGAATGTCTGCTGTGTGCTGGGACAAGTGTGAGCGCTCTGCGATGTGGCATCCTGTATCCTGGACCGCCAGGCTAAGGGTTTGATCCCACTGGCAAGTTTTCAAAAGGGGCTTGATGTACTATCCCGGTAACCCTTGCCAGTCAACCACTGAAGTCAGAACCTCCTCCTCACTTCCCATCTGCTGTCCCTCCTTCTGCTTCCTTTGTGTGGTAATGAGATATTGGTCCCGTAGGTACCCAGTCTCAAAGGTCTTGAAGATGTGGCCTCCCCTGTGACAAAGACCATCAGTGGCAACTCACTCCCCTGACCCCTGTGGTCCTCACTCATCACCTGCCTCCCTGCAGCAGCATCCTATTGGGTGCCCTGCATCCAGCCTTGCTCCCCTAACTGAGCCCCTCAGCACACTGGTGACACTTCTACAACGCAAATCAGAACCACCTGGCCTCAGTGGCCAACTCCTTTTCCTTAGAACGTCCTCTGTTCGCCCACGTCTAGCTTCGCTTTGTCCCCAGCCAGCCTGAGCTCTTCCATTACCTTTAGCGCCGCTCTCCTGCCTTTTGGCCTTTGTGTATATTCTTTGTCTGTTCCTGGCCTGGCATACCCTCACCTCACAGTTATTGCTGCTTCATCCTCAGACCCCAGAGCCCCCTTCCCTTCATCTTTTGCACCACATAGTGCATCACAGCATCCGGTACTTTCTTTATCACGGCCACACTGGGTCATACTTTATTATTATCTGCTGCTTTGTGTCGTCCTTGGTCTGCCTTTCCGACTCCTTAAGTTCATGAGCTGTTTTATCCTTGGTCATGCTCATCTGTAACACTGAGCAAAGAACTTGGCATGTGGTAGACGTTCAATAGATATATTAAATACCTAAGTAAAATTTCTTTACCAGTTCCTAATATATGGCTTAATAGATGAGAGATATTAGTACTTATTATTATTGCCATTAAAAAAAAACATTTGTCTGTGCTGAATCTTCGGCGCTGTGTGGGGCTTTCTCTAGGGGGGCCACTCTCTGGTTGCAGCGTGGGCTGCACTGTGGTGGCTTCTCTCGTGGAGCATGGGCTCTAGGACGCACAGGCTTAGTAGCTGGTGCATGTGGCTTAGCTGACCTGAGGCATGTGGCATCTTCCTGGACCAGGGATCCACCCTGTGTCCCCTGCATTGACAGGCAAATTCTTAACCACTGGACCCCCAGGGAAGTTCCAACTGTCATATTTTTTCAGTGAAAAGAGAATTTAAAAGTGTGTAAATGCCATGAATTCTATTTTGAATCTTATGTGGCGGACACCTCAGCTGTTTAACTTCTGGGTATATATAAGAAACTTGCACACGTATGTGCAAGGAAATTAAGGTTATTCACTTTTAAGTATTTGTAATAAAAAACTGGAAACAACCCCAACATCCATTAATAGGGAAATAAATGCCTAAACTATTGTATATTCTTACAGTAGAAATCTGTACAGTACTTAGATGAATGACTCCCGCTGTATGTTTGAACATGGGTAGTAGTGGGTGCGTGCTGAGTCATGTTTGGACTGTGATTACATGGACTGTAGCCCACCAGCACCCTCTATCCATGGGTTTTCCAGGCAGCAATGCTGGAGTGGGTTGCCATTCTCTTCTCCAAGGGATCTTTCTGACCCAGGGATTGAACTTGTGTCTCTTGCCTCTCCTTTGGCAAGTGGATTCTAGTGCCATCTAAATCTCAGACAATATAATATTGGGCAGAGAAAGCAGTTGCAGAAGGATAATCACATTGTATAAATTTATAAGACCACATAAAACAGTATTATTCAAATGTACATAAGGGCAAAGTATAGACAGAGGAAGGATACAAAGGATACAACTGAAGTACAGCAGGTCTGAAGGTGAGGGGATAGGATTCACTGTGATGCACAGAGGACTTTAACAGATCTGAAACAGATATGGTAAAAATTTAGCATCTGTTAAATATTGATAGTAAGTGCATGAGTATTTGCTGTTCTCTCTAGTTGTAGTATATATAAAATATTTCATAATTTTAACTAGTTAAAAATAAAGATTAGAGGGAAATCTGTAAACTGCTAAAATCCTTTTTTTTTCTTTTTTGTAAGCCGTTTTTTCAAATAGTAGACTTCTAGGTGATTTACTGACTTCCTTAGATTTTTCAGTGTTTTGTGAGTTTAAAAATTCAAAACTGATAAATGCAACATTAGACCCTGACCCCCTTAATAAGTACCTAGAGCTCATTTAATAAGAAACAGTCATCCTGTTTGAGTCTGTTCAGATCACATCGTCAGCATCACGTTCAACCGATGGCACCATGTCTTAAAGGGACTTTCCCAGTAGCTCAGCAGTAAAGAATCTGTCTGCAGTGTGGGAGACACAGGAGATGTGGTTCGGAGCCTGGTGGATGACAGTCCTTGGGATCACAAAGTCAGACACGACTGAAGCCACTGAGGACAGCAGGGCAGCACCGCGTCTTAAAGAGCTCCCCCAGGTGGACGGCCAGGGACACGGGAGGGGCCTGCAGCCTGAGCCACCGAGAAGAGAGATGGATGCAGAAGGGGCGCTGGGCAGTAGGGGCTGTCCTCGGTGCTGGAGGGACTTTCTAGCAGATGAGGGAGGAGATACATTCCGGTTGTTCAGGGTTCAGAAGTAGGAAGCCTCTCATGTGAGTGCTCCTGGCATGAAGATAGGGTCTCAACAACTTCCCAGCTCTTGGAGCTGAGCAGGAGGGCAGTTGAGCCGGCTCCAGCTGTTCTGGCCCTGCCCTCGAGGAATTCAGGCGGAAGGCAGGAGTGTGCACACAGGAGTCCACCAAACCGTGACCAGCCCTGCCCCCGTGTTGTATTAAGTCTTTAGCAGAAAGCCAGAATCTCTAGCAGTCGAGCAAAGTGGTACCGACAGAGGACTTGAGCCGGCCTGTCTGGTTGGGGTCGGGGCGCTCCCACTGGCTGACGGAGACTCCTGCCATCCTCCCACACCCCCACAAAGTGTCCCAGCCGTGCTGTCTCCCTCCTCAGGCTGGTATGGGCTTCCGCGAGTGAGGTGTCCAGAGGGCTCAGGCCTGCGTGCTGCTTGCTAAGTGCTGACAAGTACGCATGTTCACCTTGCAACAAGGAAGGCAGTGGCTTTGACTGAAGCCGAGCAGGTTCCTGCCAGCACCCCAGCCCCATCCCCAGCCCAGGTGCTTGGGAAATGGGGGCTCTGAACTGGAAAATGACCGAGTGCATTACTTTTTCAGCCTTGCAGTTCTTTGAAGGATTACTATCAGTGATATTATTAACATGTTTTTAAGATTTTTTTTGTAACCCCTCCCCAAATGGTATTCAGGAATTCTAAAATGAGATGCTTAATAGCAAAAGTAAAAAACATTTGGGGAATGGAAGAAGATTTGGAGGAAAAATAAAACTTGGCATCACAGAATTTAAAATTTGGAAGTGATGTCATTAATAACTAACTCTTATTATTTTAAACTTGGTAATTATATATGAAACTGTAGAAGAGAGGCACAACCAGTGAGTTAATTCTCATCGTAAGTTAAAGTCACTCAGTCATGTCTGACTCTTTGTGACCCCATGGACTATACAGTCCATGGAATTCTCCAGGCCAGAATACTGGAGTGGGTAGCCTTTCCCTTCTCCAGGGGATCTTCCCAACCCAGGGATTGAACCCAGGTCTCCTGTATTATTCGTGGATTCTTTACCAGCTGAGCCACAAGGGAAGCTCAATTCTTATCATATGTGGTGAGAAAATCAAAAAAGAATGCTTTAAGACTAGATATCTGCTTTCTCCCTGTTGAGGTCTTATAAGTAGTTTCTTTGCTATTCGCTATTCTTTGGGTTCATTTTTGCAATATACTACAGTGGAATCTTTACATACATATATGTATATGATTTCTGATGTATTTATTTTATATATATATATATATATGATTTCTGTGCAGTGCTTTTTGAAAGACAGCATTTACCGTATGTTGTGGGTCTTTGATTTATAATTAAAGAATATGTAGTCTTTTTTTTTTTTTTTTGCTGGAAGGTTTCAAGTTGCATCTTTTTTGATGGAGTCAAAAGCACAGTAGATGTGCTCTATCTCCCTTTCCTGTTCACTGATTGCTTGAGGTAGGAGGCGTTAGACCTGGAATTAATGGTCAGTGACTTGGCCGTGCTGTGTTACTCAGTAAACTGTGGCCTCCATAGATACTGGTTCCTCCCCAAATTCCTGGCTTCTTATCTCTGCATGTCTGTCTCTGTACACTGGCTGTGTGCACCTGTCTTTGAACCACTATACGAAGGCTTGTCACTGTTAATGATTAACACCTAGTGCCAGGAATTTGGGTTTTCCATTACTAGAATGGCCTGTGCCAAGCAATTAAACACATAGTTCTGCCTAGTAATCTCAGCGACCAAAAGAATGTTTTTGTGTGCTTCATAATTTCAGAGAATCCAAAGGGCTTCTAATACCCCAGACTATGTTTTGTTTTGTTTTCTTTTTTTTTTTTTTACTTCTGAATGCTTTAAAACTCACTCAGAAGGAAGAGTACTTGGCTACTTTCTCTTTGATCTTATTTTTTTCTTTTATGAAGTCTAATGAACCAAGTGACTTTTTTTTTTTTTTAATTTATAAAGTCGCTGCACAGGGGTTTACACTTTAGTTTGAGACCTGGAATTAAAAATGGTTTCTTATTCAATTACTGTAGCAATAACACAAAAAGCCTAAGTGAATTTACAGCCTTTATCTCTTCCTTATGCCATTTCATTCCACAATAGTTAATTGGGTTGTTATCTACACCCCTGAAAAGTAATACCTTAACAGAAGGGCAGACAGTAATGAGTTAGAAGTTGACTGGAATGATCCTCTGTCCCCAAATACACTATAGTAAAACCTCTAGTTTGAACAAACTGTAAAGCCACTAGTTAAATAATGGATTCCGAATTGTTTTAAACAGCTAGTATTTCCTTCTTCTTTCTTTTTTCTTTTCAAGTAATAAATAGTTATTTATATTTGGCACTATTATAATGAAGAAATACTGGTCTCTCCTCATAAATCAGCTGATACATATTAGCAGAACTGATTTGAATAGTGATTAGTCTTAAGGAAATCATTTCTCTCATCATTTTGTTTATGAAATTTGTTTAGAAAAAAAAATTGAAGGAATGTTTCAAAGGTGAGTTTCGGTCTACTTTGGTAGAATTACTGTAAGGTCAGAATTGATCCTTTATTTTTAGGACTCTCCTTTTTTTCTTGATATTACCTTATTCATTTGCCAGAGGATGCTCCTCCATATTTATTTTCCCTTATGACTCCAGTCACATGGCTCAACTCTCCTTCTTTCCATGAGCCTCTGTCTTGCAGTGTTTCTTCACATCAGTACTTTTGAGGTGGCCTCTGGAAAGTGTGGCCTGCTCATATGAGTGTGACATGTTCACACCAAGCTTGTAGCTCTCTGTGTTCACCACCCAAGGCTCTGCCTGAGAAGGTGGAGTTTCTCACAAAGTTTTTGGCATTGAGATCTGGGCTTCCCTGGTGGCTCAGATGGTAAAGAACCTGTCTGCAGTGCAGGAGACTCAGGTTCGATCCTTGGGTCAGGTAGATCCCCTGGATAAGGGAATGCCTACCAATTCCAGTATTCTTGCCTGGAGGAGAATTCCATGGGCAGAGGAGCCTGGTGGGCTACAGTCCATGGGATCTCAAAGAGTTAGACACAGCTGACTAAGACACACATTCTAAGATTGAACTTGTCTGGTGCAGTGTAAATAAAAGTTTGCAAATGCCTGGCTTTCTATGTGAATGCTTGATTTATGGCAGGGTAGTCCCCAAAAGAGGTAGTTATGTCTCTGATAAAGAACGGAACACTACAGAAATGGAATAAGAATGGGGATATGGATTAAAAACTGTAGAGTTCTCAGTTTTACTATTGAATCATTCTTTTAATAATAGGAATAAAACTATTCTTCATAGATTTTCTATTTCTTACCAGTTCAGTAATTCTAAAACCAAAACTGAGAGGAAGTTATATTTTAATCAGTAAATGTCATGACAGAGGGACTTTTGTTAGCTAATTCATGACATCTGTGTGTGAAGTGACAGTTTCCATCCATCCATGGAATCCTAAAAAATTCTCTGTGGACTGACTGTATTTTCTAGTGGCTTATCCTTTTAGAGCTGTCGCATTTTCATTTCTGATGGGCCTTCACCTGACTCCTGCCATAATAGCTTTGTTTTTTTTTTTTTTTTTTTGCTGGAAGGTTTCAAGTTGCATCTTTTTTGATGGAGTCAAAAGCACAGTAGATGTGCTCTATCTCCCTTTCCTGTTCACTGATTGCTTGAGGTAGGAGGCGTTAGACCTGGAATTAATGGTCAGTGACTTGGCCGTGCTGTGTTACTCAGTAAACTGTGGCCTCCATAGATACTGGTTCCTCCCCAAATTCCTGGCTTCTTATCTCTGCATGTCTGTCTCTGTACACTGGCTGTGTGCACCTGTCTTTGAACCACTATACGAAGGCTTGTCACTGTTAATGATTAACACCTAGTGCCAGGAATTTGGGTTTTCCATTACTAGAATGGCCTGTGCCAAGCAATTAAACACATAGTTCTGCCTAGTAATCTCAGCGACCAAAAGAATGTTTTTGTGTGCTTCATAATTTCAGAGAATCCAAAGGGCTTCTAATACCCCAGACTATGTTTTGTTTTGTTTTCTTTTTTTTTTTTTTTACTTCTGAATGCTTTAAAACTCACTCAGAAGGAAGAGTACTTGGCTACTTTCTCTTTGATCTTATTTTTTTCTTTTATGAAGTCTAATGAACCAAGTGACTTTTTTTTTTTTTTTAATTTATAAAGTTGCTGCACAGGGGTTTACACTTTAGTTTGAGACCTGGAATTAAAAATGGTTTCTTATTCAATTACTGTAGCAATAACACAAAAAGCCTAAGTGAATTTACAGCCTTTATCTCTTCCTTATGCCATTTCATTCCACAATAGTTAATTGGGTTGTTATCTACACCCCTGAAAAGTAATACCTTAACAGAAGGGCAGACAGTAATGAGTTAGAAGTTGACTGGAATGATCCTCTGTCCCCAAATACACTATAGTAAAACCTCTAGTTTGAACAAACTGTAAAGCCACTAGTTAAATAATGGATTCCGAATTGTTTTAAACAGCTAGTATTTCCTTCTTCTTTCTTTTTTCTTTTCAAGTAATAAATAGTTATTTATATTTGGCACTATTATAATGAAGAAATACTGGTCTCTCCTCATAAATCAGCTGATACATATTAGCAGAACTGATTTGAATAGTGATTAGTCTTAAGGAAATCATTTCTCTCATCATTTTGTTTATGAAATTTGTTTAGAAAAAAAAATTGAAGGAATGTTTCAAAGGTGAGTTTCGGTCTACTTTGGTAGAATTACTGTAAGGTCAGAATTGATCCTTTATTTTTAGGACTCTCCTTTTTTTCTTGATATTACCTTATTCATTTGCCAGAGGATGCTCCTCCATATTTATTTTCCCTTATGACTCCAGTCACATGGCTCAACTCTCCTTCTTTCCATGAGCCTCTGTCTTGCAGTGTTTCTTCCATCAGTACTTTTGAGGTGGCCTCTGGAAAGTGTGGCCTGCTCATATGAGTGTGACATGTTCACACCAAGCTTGTAGCTCTCTGTGTTCACCACCCAAGGCTCTGCCTGAGAAGGTGGAGTTTCTCACAAAGTTTTTGGCATTGAGATCTGGGCTTCCCTGGTGGCTCAGATGGTAAAGAACCTGTCTGCAGTGCAGGAGACTCAGGTTCGATCCTTGGGTCAGGTAGATCCCCTGGATAAGGGAATGCCTACCAATTCCAGTATTCTTGCCTGGAGGAGAATTCCATGGGCAGAGGAGCCTGGTGGGCTACAGTCCATGGGATCTCAAAGAGTTAGACACAGCTGACTAAGACACACATTCTAAGATTGAACTTGTCTGGTGCAGTGTAAATAAAAGTTTGCAAATGCCTGGCTTTCTATGTGAATGCTTGATTTATGGCAGGGTAGTCCCCAAAAGAGGTAGTTATGTCTCTGATAAAGAACGGAACACTACAGAAATGGAATAAGAATGGGGATATGGATTAAAAACTGTAGAGTTCTCAGTTTTACTATTGAATCATTCTTTTAATAATAGGAATAAAACTATTCTTCATAGATTTTCTATTTCTTACCAGTTCAGTAATTCTAAAACCAAAACTGAGAGGAAGTTATATTTTAATCAGTAAATGTCATGACAGAGGGACTTTTGTTAGCTAATTCATGACATCTGTGTGTGAAGTGACAGTTTCCATCCATCCATGGAATCCTAAAAAATTCTCTGTGGACTGACTGTATTTTCTAGTGGCTTATCCTTTTAGAGCTGTCGCATTTTCATTTCTGATGGGCCTTCACCTGACTCCTGCCATAATAGCTTTGTTTTTCCCCTTAGTCTCTCCACCACAATGTGTTAATTCTCTAAGTGAAGTGAAGTCGCTCAGTCGTGTCCAACTCTTTGTGACCCCATGGCTCCTCCGTCCATGGGATTTTCCAGGCAAGAGTTCTGGAGTAGATTGCCATTTCCTTCTCCAGGGGATCTTCCCAACTCAGGAATTGAACCCAGCTCTGCTGCTTTGCGGGCAGATGCTTTACCGTTTGAGCCACCAGGGAAGCCTGTTAATTCCCTAAGCAAATTCTTAAATACCCTAAGGAAGTCCCTAAGGAAAGAAATCTGACCTGCTGCAGTCTTCGGTGACTAGAAGAATTTTCCTTAAAATTAATCAAGCTTTTCCTTTTGGCTTTAATGGGCCTTCTTTTTTTCCCCTAGTTTTTATTGAAGTAATGTTGTTAGTTTCTCCTGTACAGTAAAGTGATCAGCTATAGTATGCTTATATCCCCTCTTTTTTAGATTTCCTTCCCATGTAGGTCACTGAGTGAAGTTCTGGGTCTTCTTCAAATGGGCCCTTCACATCAGTACCTGGCTGCTGTGTGTTGATGTACATTTTGAGTGTCAGGTAATTGTAAAGGCCAGAGACAGAGAGAGAGCCTTTACACTCGGTTATAAGGATGTGTGATGCCTCTTCTTGGGTCATAAAACTAGAAGGGCCATGGACAGATGGGATCGGTGGCCCCCAGCTTGACGCCCTTCACACCTGAGCTTGAGGCCGGGTGCCCTGCATGCATCCCGTGGACGGGATGTACCTCAGCCCAGAGGGATGCTTCCCTGCCTTCTGAGTTGGGCTTTGAAAAATGTGGATAAAACTTTCAGAAAGAACCTTCCAGGAAGAAGGGCAGATCTGAGAAACCACCTGGTGAGGTACAAAACCCGACACCTGATGGTGCTCTGCTGTCACTTCAGTCGTGCCCAACTTTCTGCAGCTGTTAACGTAGCCCTCCAGGCTCCTCTGTCCATGGGACTCTCCAGGCAAGAATACTGGAGTGGGTTGCCATGCCCTCCTCCAGGGACTTCCCCACCCAGGGATTGACCCTGCATCTCTTAAATCTCCTGCATTGGCAATTGGGTTCTTTACCACCCAGCGCACCTGGTGAGACTCAAAACCCACTACTTAATTATGCTAATGGCCCCTAATACAAATAAGCTGCTGCTGCTGCTAAGTCACTTCAGTCCTGTCCGACTCTTAGCGACCCCATGGACTGCAGCCCACCAGGCTCCTCCGTCCATGGGATTTGCCAGGCAAGAGTACTGGAGTGGGTTGCCATCGCCTTCTCCATACAAGTAAGAGCCATGGATTAAATAAACCATTCTGCCCCCAACCCCCACCCCCAAAACAAACAAACAAACAGAAACACCCCAGAATTGCCAGATGGAGCTTGTGTGAGACCCTAGCGAGCTGAGGTCCAGCTTGGCCTGTCTTGAACGTGGGGAGGCTCCGGGAGGCCTGCGATGACCTTGAACCTGTCCCCTGTCCCGGCGGCAGGAGCTGCGCTCCCGGGAGGAGGAGCTGACGCGGGCTGCCCTGCAGCAGAAGTCGCAGGAGGAGCTGCTCCGGAGGCGGGAGCAGCAGCTGGCCGAGCGGGAGATCGACGTGCTGGAGCGAGAGCTCAACATCCTCATCTTCCAGCTGAATCAGGAGAAGCCCAACGTCAAGAAGAGGAAGGGCAAGTTTAAGAGGAGCCGCCTGAAGCTCAGAGACGGCCATCGCATCAGTTTACCTTCAGGTACGGTCCCGCCCCGACGTCCCCTCAGAGTTAGTGGTCGTCCCTGCTGTCTGCTTCTTTGTTTCATCAGAGCTGGGGGAGTGAGATTTTATGACTGAGCATCTTCACCTCTTGCTGCAGTTCGTGGTCAGAACGTAACGACCTAGTGAGTTTTCAGGTGTGAAGCAGCCTGGGAAGGGAGCATATTGCAGGGGACCAGAAGCAGTGTAGCTGACTGCGGTATCCTTTCCTGTTAATGACGTTATTGTTTACTCCTTTGGAAATCAAAGCGGAATTTCTCTTTAGCTGATTGCATTGAACCAGCACTACACACCATGGTGAAAATCCAGAACAAACACATCTAACTCAAAATACTGAAACAATCAAGAACAAAAGCAGTGGAATGATTTCTTTGACCTCCACCAGTGGCAAATTTCTGTCTGTAATCCTAATAGCAAGAAAAGTGGAATACACTGAAAGATATGAACTCAAAGTAAATTAGCAGCAAAGAGCTGATTATTTATCTATGTGATTAGCATGATACAACAGTTTAGGATTTGGGGTTTTTTTGGGGGGGGGGAGGATAAGTCAAATGGAACTTTTAACTTAAACTTTGTACTTAATTTTTTAACCAAATCAAAGTTTGAAACTAAGAAACAGGTATATTTTAAGATTGGTAATTTAAGCAAACTTTTCAGTCATCACAGTTGTTAGGCTACAGTTAGCTTTTAAAATCTGAACATCAATTTCTCTCTTCCACAAGGAGCTGGCTGTTATCTGGGGCACTGAGGTTGCCGTTCGCACCCTTAGCAAAGTATATTCAGTGCCTCGATGACCACCCACCTTCATCTAAGTATTCAAAATTGTTGAGGTATAAAAGTGAAAGTTAAAGTTGGTCAGTCACGTCCAACTCTTTGCAGCCCCATGGACTGTATGCCATGGAATTCTCTAGTCCAGAATACTGGAGTGGGGAGCCGTTCCCTTCTCCAAGGGATCTTCCCAACTCAGGAATCAAACCCAGGTCTCCCACACTGTAGGCAGATTCTTTACCAGCTGAGCCATGAGGGAAGTAAACCAGTAATTCTAGGCAACCTTTTAACAAATATTTAAATCATTGCGATATAACATAAATGGATTACAAAGAACTGACTAATTAGAAAAGACCCTGATCCTGGAAGAGATTGAAGGCAGGAGGAAAGGGGCCAACAGAAGATGAGATGGCTGGATGGCATCACCGACTCGATGGACATGAGTCTGAGTGAACTCCAGGAGTTGGTGATGGACAGGGAGGCCTGGTGTGCTGTGGTTCATGGGGTTGCGACGTCGGACAGGACTGAGCGACTGAACTGAAATGGATTACATGTTGGCAGAAACAGAATACAAAATAGCAAACATATGTCAGTTCATAAAGTCAAATTCTTTGATGTCATGTGTTGTACTCTGAGGTAATATCAAATGTCCCTCTGTGTTTTGCAGTAGTTTTCTCGCAGGGAAGGATGATGACAGAGCAAGAGCTGGCTGCCCCTGTAGGGTTGGTGTTTGTTGCTTCAGTCAAGTCCAAGTCCAACTCTTTTGCCACCCCGTGGACTGTAGCCTGTCAGGCTCCTCTGTCCATGGGATTTCCCAGGCAAGAATACTGGAGTGGCCTGCCATTTCCTTCTCCTGGTCAGGGGATCTTTCTGATCCAGGGATTAAACCTGAGTCTCATATGCCTTCTGCTTGACAGGTGGATTCTTTACTATTGAGCCACCTAGGCAGCCCAGCCTATAGAGAATACACAGTCAGTGTGTATACATCTGGATGTATCTGTCTTTCTGTGTATGTATTACATCTTAGAGTGCTCTTTACAGATTCCAGTGTTTTCCTGAGATGTTTGGTAATAGTGTGGAAATTTGACTTAAATAACAGTAACAGGAGTTTTGTTTTATATAAAATATGTATACATTGTCTTGCAAAGACTTACTACAAAATCCTTGCAGCTTGTCACGTATTGTGACTTCTTTGGTTACAGAAGAAGTCCTTAATTGATCAGAAAATTGCTGCTGTGGGTAGTCAGAAGTACACAGAATAGACATCACTGATTAAGTGGTTTGATGAGGTGAGAACTGGCTATGTGGTCCTCATTCATTTTACCTTGACCTCTCTGGGAACAAAATAAGGTGCTTTTCCAGGTTCTCTTCTAATGTTTGCTTTTAGCCAAAATGTAACTTGGAAGACAGCTCACTGCACTGTCTGATATGTCAGACATAATTTAAAATAGTCTTATTTTGTTTAAGGTAAGGCTTCTTTCCGCTTTTGATGTAGACAATAGACAAATTCAGAGAGGCATTCAGTGTGTTTCTAGTCTTCTAGAAACACAGTCTTCTCTAGTCCTGAGCTATATCAGTGTTCTTCTATCTGTGGTGTGACCATATTACCATAATTAATATTCACTGATTCCCTGGGGAAACTTTGGAGAGGGGAGCTAATTAGAAACTGATGGGAAAGAAACGGGAGAAACAATGAAATCATTCCAGTGATTCTTAAATCTTCATGACAGAGTGATTAAACAGAGTATCACAGGATTCTTGGGGTTCTTCTTCTCAAATTTTACGTGGCTGGTACTTTGCATTATTCAGCACAAAGTGAATATATTTGAATATTTTTGCTGGATTTGTATTATTCCTGGATAGTAGTAGTTCCCTTTTCTGTTTCTGAGAATAGAGGGGTCATTTTAGTCACATTTTTTTTTTACCTTGTGCCACTTAATGAAAGATTCTAGTTAAAACATAACCTCAAAATCTATTGCTATAATCCTAATCCATTTTACAGGCATGAAATGCAGTTTCTGTAATTTAGGGTGGTAGTTACCTCCCCTGCCCACAAGATGGTGCTACATCGCTGTGACATGGTACCTCTGTGGAAACTCATTAGAATCCCCCGACTCTGCAAGCCACCTCACCAACACACACACACAGAGTTTACTTACACGTATCCCAAAGAGGACACACATCCAAAGATCCACAGAAAAGAATCAGAACTATAAAAACAATTATATTTCTCCTTCAGTGGTTTTGCTCAGTGGAGAAAGCAATTATTTGTACCTTACATTCAAGAGAGTTAGTGGATTCCAATATTATGAATTCTTTGAGTTACCAGATTTTAGTACTATTTCATGGTACATTTTTAAGGAAGAAACAGCTGATAGATGACAGATTGGAGGGTGGTGTTACTTATTTTTCCAGCTACAAACTACTTAAATCCCTTTTGCAGGAATTTTTCCATGTCTATCTAACTTAAGGAATTTCTTAGAAACGTATCTGAAACTCCTACAAACTGGTTCTTAATATGTATGCTTGCATTTAGAGCTTTAATCCATTTTGAGTTTATTGTTGTGTATGGTGTTAGGAAGAGTTCTAACTTCATTCATTTATGACAGCTATGTGTAAAAACTAGAGAGCTCTGTCCGTTTTCCCCAGCACCACTTATTGAAGAGACTGTCTTTTCTCCAGTGTATATTCTTGCCTCCTTTGTCAAAGATAAGGTACCCATAGGTGTGTGGGTTTATCTCTGGGCTTTCTGTCTTGTTCCATTGGTCTATATTTCTGGTTTTGTTCCAGTAAAAGTCACTAATAGTAAATAACAGTTGAAAATAAGAAAATTTTAAAAGACTCATTCCTTTTTTTTTTTAAGAGATGGTTTAGATAAGTGATCCAGAGAGCTTTGATCTCACGGCACTGGGAGCAAAAATCAGATTCTCCTAGTAGGAGGTATTCCCTTAGGGTAAGAATTCTAAAGATACTTTTTCCTTCAAGCTTTCTGTACTGTTTGGAAATTAAACTGGTTGGGGGTCAGTTAACCTTCAACTAGCATTGTATACTCAATTGGTGCAATTGAAGGTTCATAATATTCATAGATACTCCCTTTTCTTTTCTTTTCAATTGTTTTGAAAAATTGGTCAGCCATTGTAACAAGGGCATTGTGTGTGAGCAACTTACACACACACACACACACACACACACACACACGCACATCAACCTAGATTGTCTTTATGACTAGCGTAGCCAAATCCTCACCTAAGCCTTCTAAAAAGCTGGAATTAAGCAAAAAGTCATTTTGGTGGTTAGAGAATGATTTAGATGATGAGCCAGAATATTGCTTAAAAGTTTTTTTTAAAATTGTTATTAAATTTGAATAATTATCTAATCATCAATTTTTTCCTTCATAATCACTGATAGCAGCTTTTCATTTTATGGCTATTTATAGCTAGGATGATTATTCCTGTTGACAATCCTGCATAGCTACCTAATAAGGAAGATGAATGCTTATACAATGAGGCGGCATAATCTAAGAGTTAGTAAATTAAATTGTGTGCAGTCTTGGAACTGTCGAGAGAGAAAGAATGGTTGTGGCAGATACATTTATACTGTGACCACTTTATATCACTCCTGTATTATGTTTGTTTTGAAGCCAAGTTGTGTTTTTAGAACATATAAAATAGATCAAAGAGATTTTGAAACTTTTGGGAGTTGGTATGTCTCTAAAGCCATGAGGTTCTAACTTCAACCACTTCACAAGAGCCAGAAGCCTGCCACACTCACCTGCCTGGTGTGCGTGGATGTGAGCAAGCGTGTGTACGTGCCTAGGGAGAGATGGCAGAAGCCCCCAAAGGACTTTTCAATGAATACTGAAACTTTTAGTGTAAAATGAGGATTCCCACTGAGCCGTGTCAGTGTCCGTCATGAAACATAAATGTTGCCAGTGAAAATATACAGGTTCAGTCAAAAGCCTGTGGACCACATAATAATCTGCCATGAGCAGATACCTTGAGAACAGGTCTAGCAAGCAGTCCAGAAAAACACTGGACATCAGCCAGGACCCCTTAACAGTTCAGCCTGAGTTTTCCTCAATCTGCAACTGGGACAGAATCAACCTGTCTCTGTTTCATAGGAACAGGCTATTTATCATAAAGAATGTTTTGTTCATGTTTAAAGCACAGAGTGCTCTTTTTTTTCCCTTGAGTACAAGTGTTTGCTTTTTTTCAGAAGACCAGAAGGACTCTGAATCTCAGGTGTCACTGAGATCCAGTCTTGTGCCTTTGCAGCTAGCTTTGGCGTAAAGTTTTCCGTGGTGGCTCCCCGACCTGTGCCTGCCGCCTCTTCTCCCGCCACTCGCCCTTCACGGTTTGCCATTCAGATGCTGTGGCCTGGTTCTGTTATTCTGGTTCTGAGGCCTGCGCGAGCATGCATGCCTTCCCCTCTGGGCTGCAGGCTCCTCTCGCTGTAAAAACCTCCATGTGCTTGTATGTGCTTGTGTCTGACTCTTTGTGACCCCGTGAACTGTAGCCCGTCAGGCTCCTCTGTCCATGGGATTTTCCAGGCAAGAATACTGGAGTTGGTTGCCATTTCCTACTCCAGGGGATCTTCCTGACCCAGCGGTCAAACCCACATTTACTGCAGCTCCTGCATTGCAGCTGCGTTCTCTACCACTGAGCCACCAGGCTAGCAGAACCTTTATAAAGCTCTTCGGCCTAAATTGTTTCATCTCTTTGGGTGAGACTGTTTCTTTCTTTTCCTACTTATTTCCCTTCCCCCTAGTTCAGTTAGATGTCTGTTCTGATGAACTGTTTTCTTGCATCAGTTCTTTCCCTTTCTTAAGCCGCTTTGCCTGTCAGATCATTCTTTCTTAAATGGGTGGGGGACAGAGCTCCCATCTGGCACTTTACTTCCTTCTGCGTTGTCTTCAGAACATGATCTCTGCCCTCATGAATACTGTAATCTCAAACAGAGGAAACACTCATTCAGCCAAGAGTTGCTCAGCATCTCCTGTGCGTGGCCCTGTGCCATTAGTGATGGCAACTGACAACTCTCCCAACAGAGAATTGACCTTGTGTTGGAGGGGGTGAGTCTTAAGCTAATGGTTAAATAAATGTTCTTTTGTTTTGGCTGTAATTATTAATTACTCTGAAGGAAAAGTCATGTGACAGTGATTAGTAGAGCGATGTCTCCTGGACTAAGGCAATCACAGTAGCTTCCCCAAGAAGAAGAAGTTAAGTTGAGACTCAAAGTAGGAATTTGCCAAATATGTGACCTGGCATGCATGCTCAGTCATGTTGGACTTTTTGCAACCCCATGGGCTAGGGCACATCAGACTCCTCTGTCCATGGGATTTCCCAGGCAAGAAGACTGGAGTGGGTTGCCATTTTCTACTCAAGGGGATCTTCCTGACCCAACCAGGGATCAAACCCACATCTCCTGCATTAGCAGGCAGATTCTTTACCGCTGAGCTACCTCAGAAGCCCCACCAATGAAGGGAAGCCAAAGAACAGGCAGGAAGCACATGGGAAGAAGTTTGGTTTCTTTCAGGAATTGAAAAAAGACCATTATGGCTTGACTCTACTGCTGGTCCAAATTCAGCCTCACACCTCTTTCCTGTAGCCCAAAGCAAAGAGTGATTTATACACTTTAAATACTAGAAAAGAAGATTTTCTGACCCGTGAATCTTGCAGGAAAGGTAAACTGCAGCATCCACAGCAGCGTTGCACTGGAACACATGCCTTTACGTTTTTGTTGGAATGCTTTCCTGCTCCGTCAGCAGACCATGTGGCTCATAGAAACTGCAGTATTTACTGTGTGGCACTTCTTAGGAAAAGCCTGCTGTCCCCTTGTCTAGATCATGGTGAGTGATGGGAGAACAGGGGTGGCACAAACAAGCCAGATCAGATTTGCAGGGACTTAGAGGGGATGTTATGATTTCGATCTATAATTTTAAGAATGATGAGAACCCTTCAAAGGACTTTAAGCAGGGAATGACAAGCATGTCCCTGGAGACCTCCCTGGTGGTCCAGTGGTTAAGATCTGCCTTCCAGTGCAGGGGGTGTGGGTTCAACCCCTGGTTGAGGAACTAAGATCCCACATGCCTTGGAGCATCTAAGCCTTTGTGCCACAACTGCTGCGTCCATGCTGCAGCAGAGACCTGCGCAGCCATGAATAAAGAAATAAGCAAGCAAGCCTCATGCTGCTGTGAGGTAGATCAGAGGGGTCAAGTGGAGTTGCTGGAAGATAGACCAAAGGATTGTAGCAGCCTCAGCGTGAAGTGATGGTTGTGGAGATGGAGAGAACAAGAAGTGTCAGTAATGTGTGTTGAGTACTTTTTATGCTTACATGCTTAGTCACTCAGTCACATCCAGCTCTCTTGCGACCCTATGGGCTGTAGCTCACCAGGCCCCTCTGTCCATGGGATTTCCCAGGAGAGAATACTGGAGTGGGTTGCCAGTTTCCTCCTCCAGAGATGGAACCCGAGTCTCCTGCATTGGCAGAAGGATTCTTTACCACTCAGCCACTTGGGAAGCCCAAGTACTTTCTGTACTTCTTTGTATTTAAGTCTACCTAACTGTCCTATGGAGTAGGAATCATTCTTTTTCCATTTTTGTCAATGAAGATTCTGTGACTTACAGAGATGAAGTTGCTTTCCCCAAATTCATGTGGCTAGTAAGTGGTAAGTTGGGCTTCACATGTGGAATTTACTGACTCCAGAACCTGAAATAGAAATTTCTCAACAATAGCTCTAAGAAGAATACAGAACAGAATTTACAAGATATTTTGTGTTTGATTGGATGTGGAAGGTCAGGGAGAACACAATATCAAGGAAAGCTTCAGATTTCTAACATAAGTAATTGGATAACTGTCTTGCCTACCAAATTCAAACTCCTCGTTCAATACCATGTGGCTCTTTAAAGTATAATTATTTTATACAATAAGGTAAATTATAGCTTCCTTACAAATATAAAATGAACATGTCAAAGATTTTATTTAATTAATAATTAATATTGATTAATTAATATTAATGGGGAACCCATGTAAACTGGTTCACATGGGAATTTGAGGAGCTTAGTATTTACGGTCAATTTAATAAAGAAATATTAGCATTCGATTGCTAGGCTAAATACAGACTTGGTTAATGCCCATTATGGCAATAAATAATAACCTTTGGGATTTTCTTTCACAGCAGGCAAAAATTATTTGCATCATCACCAGACAAAATCTACAAGTTAGCCTTTGTCTCTACTGAGTTGTAAAAATAGCCCCATCAATAGAAAATTAGTCAGAGGTTAAGCTCGATACCACGATGAAAGAATACCCAGTCATTTCTTTTTCCTGCTTCTAAGTTTCCAATACTTTTTCTGACAGTTTACAAAGTTTTCTTTCCCCTGGTAATGTTACTTTTCTTTCATATGTTCCCATAGTTCTTGGCATTTCGTCTGGCCTGTATCTAACTGTATCACAGTTAGATAATAGGTACCTTAGCCACAAAACACTTTTAACTTTAGGCTGGGGGAATTTCACTTGACCCTGACTGGGTCTGAAGATGAAACTGACAAAGCCAAATAAACAGGGGAAAGGCATAAAAATGTGTTTATACAAGTTTCTGTGACATGGAAGCTGCATAAGGAAATGAATACCCAAAAAACCAGACCTGAATATTTCCATGATAGGTTGATGAAGAGTGAACTGTCTTGTAGAAATGTAACAGGTTAAGGAGTAAATGTGGCTTCCTTGATGGCTCAGTGGTAAAGAATCCGCCTGGAGTTTGATCCCTGGGTCAGGAGGATCCCAGGGAGGAAGAAATGGCAACCCACTCCAGTGTTCTTGCCTGGGAAATCCCAAGGGCAGAGGAGCCTGGAGGGCTACAGTCCATGGGGTCACAAAGAGGTGGACATGACTGAGCGACTAAACAACAAAAAGGAGTAAATGTTGGGGTAGCATGTTCTGAACCCCATGTAACATACGTTTTCTGTTTTAATCACCACGGCAACCCCGTGGTGGTGTCTGCTGTACCAGCCAAAAGCCTCGGAAACCAACTCCAAGAGGCTCCTTGCTGGCTTGGGGTCCACAGTTAGTGACAGAACCAGAGCTCATTTAACCCAGGGTGTCTCCTCTTTCAGTTTCATTTCAACTGTGTCAGGCTGAATGAAGGAAACTCTTTCGCAGAAGACTGTTGGTTTCTCCAGATGCTCAGTAATAGTTGATTTCCTTGTGTGTCTGTGTGTCTCAATGTGCCGCCCAATGTATCAAGATTCTGAGTCATTGTTTATGGACTTGAATCCTGAATGAAAGAGAAGTAAGAAATCAGAACAGGCTCTGAGACATACCATATTCTTACTGTCTGGCAATTTCTGCTCTTATTGCCATGTACCAAAACTGGGACTATGAAAATCGCCTAAACCCATCAAATCTCAGTTCTCCTTTTTTCTCCCCATGTCCAACAGACTTCCAACACAAAATCACCGTACAGGCCTCCCCCAACTTGGACAAACGAAGAAGTCTGAACAGCAGCAGCTCCAGCCCACCCAGCAGCCCCACAGTGATCCCCCGACTCCGAGCAATACAGCGTAAGCTTTCTCCCCCGTGGGGTCTTCTGGGTGGGTTTCTGTCACTAGTGGACTTTGATTTAACTTAAGCAGAATGTTTTTATAAGTGGTTTGTAGGCATGTGAAATACAGGAGGTATCATAACTATTTGGAAATCAAAATTTTCTCCTTAGTCTAATTTTCTTATTTTCACAGTAAATGATTTTTAGACTCTGCACAGTTGGTGATGTTACCAGGCCACAGAGTAGAAACTGAAATAAGATCTCGAGACTTAAAAGATTTTGTGAAGCCTGTACCTGCGTATGTTTGTATAACCTAATTACATCAGTAGCATACTTGTGGATGTTTTGAAAACTGAAATCCAGAATTTGGGGTTACTTCCAGTTGTTTTGTAAAGAAGACAGTATTCTGGTTTTGGGGATTTAGCTCTCATTTGGTGTGTTTTGACCAACCTAACGCACATGGCCCCCCCACGTTAGGGTAATTCGACTTAGGGTTTTTTGGCTTTATGATGGTTTTAAAGTGACTCACATTCAGTGGAAACCATACTTTGAATTTTGATCTTTTCCTGGGGAGTGATGCAAGGTACCATCCTCTGTCAAGACGCTGGGCTCCTGGTCAGCCCCGCCGTCATGAGGAGAAATAAGCCATATACTCACAGCTATTCTGCTTTTCACTTTCACTGCTGGATTCTATAAGTTACACGAGATATTTCAGTTCAGTTCAGTTGCTTAGTCGTCTCCGACTCCTTGCAACACCATGAATCCCAGTACTCCCAGCCTCCCTGTTTATCACCATCTCCTGTAGTTCACTCAGACTCACGTTCATCGAGTCCGTGATGCCATCCAGCCATCTCATCTCACACGAGATATTTAACTTTAGTATAAAATAGGCTTTGCATTCGATGATTTTGCTAACTGCAGACTGGTGTGACTGTTCTAAGTAGGTTTCCCAGGTGGCTCAGATGATGCAGAATCTGTCTGCCATGCGGGTGGCATGGGTTCATTCCCTGGATCGGAAAGATCTCCTGGGAAAGGAGAAGACCTCCCACTCCAGAATTCTTGCCTGGGAACCCCACGGACAGAAAAGCCTGCAGGGCTGCAGTCTATGGGGTCACAGAAGAGTTGTATACAACTTGGCAGCTAAACAAACACAGTAACTCTTCTAAGCACATTTTTAAAATTGATTAATTCATTTTAATTGGAGGCTAATTGCTTTACAGTATTGTAGTAGTTTTTGCCGTACATTGCCATGAATCAGCCATGGGGGTACATGGGCATGTTTAAGGTGGGCTGGGCTAAGCCATGTTTGGTAGGTCAGATGTATTAACTACATTTTCAACTTACAATGGTTTTGTGTGAGTTTCAGTTAGTCCCAAAGTGTAGATTTCTGCCCCCTGTGCAGATATGTCATAATGCTTTCAGCTGTGTTTCTAGCACCTCTGGTGTGTGACAGGATTGTTTCTAAGTGTGTAGTAATAACAGCCACTCTCCCCATGGTTCTCAAGCAGCGAGGGGCTGTGGGAGGAGGCAGTTGCATGTCACATGTGTGTGTCACACGTGTGTGTCAGCAATGGGTGGAGATCAGACGTGAATGTAAACCTCCCCACAAGGGGATGAAATAAGGCAAGATGTGGGAAAACTTGGATATGTTCACGTTTTAAAAGGTAACTGTAGCCAAACAGTTGTGATGACTAATGAAATAGTGGCTGAAATTACAGCTTCAAAATAGACCTTTGTTCCTTAGGTTGTAAACTTTGATTTGGTTAAAAAATTAAGTACTAAGTTAACTGTTCAATTTGCCTTTTTTTTTTCCCTCCCAAGTAAAATGAAGTCCTAACTATTGCATCATGTTAAATGCATAGATAAATAAATAATCAGCCCTTTATGGCTACCTCAAATTTACCTTTTACTTTTCTTACTGTTATGAATAGAGACAGACATTTGCCTTGAGTAGCATGAAAGAAATAATTTCTTCATTGTTTTCATGTTTCACAATCATCTATACACTTGGAGTAAGATAGTTTTACAACTGATTTGATTCATCCTAAAACTTAAAAAATTGTAATTGGTTAATGAGTGATGCTCTCTGTTTAGTGACCTCAGATGAAAGCAATAAAACTTGGGGCAGAAACACCGTCTGTCACAAGAAGAATTTGAAGATATAAAAAGGAATTTCAAGAAAAAGGGTTGTACCTGGGGTCCAAACTCGATTCAAATGAAAGAAAGAACTGATTGCAAAGAAAGGTACACGTGTGACATCTGGTGGTATTTCTGTGTGCACTGTGGTGCAGAGCAGTGCTTTCTTACTTAGTTGTTTTTTATCAGGGCCTTTTACATGTTGCATTGGCCAGACTTACCTTTTAAAAAGCAATTAGAGTAATACAAAGATACCTGAATATCAAGTTAATTTCTAGGATGGGCTTATCATGCTAATTAATTATTATTTGGTTAAGCAGTTTAAAAAATGTTTTACATCTCATGTTGAGGTTTTATTTGTACTTTGTTAGCTCTTTAAAACACAGAATCCAAATGTGTTCTTTTACTACCTAAAAATCTTGTTAGTTACCAAAACTTAGTTTGTGTTCATGTGGTTCTATTATTTCAAAATAAACATTTTTCTCTTGTAGGATAAGACCTCTCTCAGATGGCAACAGTCCTTGGTCAAACATATTAATAAAAAATCAGAAAACCATGCCATTGGCTTCATTATTTGTGGACCAGCCAGGTAAATGGGTTTCAGGAAACAGACTCAGCATGTGAGTGCTCTGGAAGGGATGTCAGAAAGGTTGTCAGCGTCAGCGTGGTAGTGGGGCTACACTGAGCTCAGAACTTACCTTCTGTCCTGGCAGTGTTCACAGCGGAAAGCAGTCATCAGGCTCCACATTGTTTACCAGGGATTTGTAACTCCTATTCTTTTATAGAAAAATTAGCATAATAATCAGATAGATCCAAATTAATTTAGTATAGGAAATAGTAAATATGAAAACGTAAGCACCCTGAAATTCTGCTGAGGTTGTATTCCCACCCTACGACATGATAAAATATTGTCAAGCTAGTTAGCTGTGGAAAACTACTGCTGGAGAGTGTTACATTGGAATCTCTAATTTAAGTAAGTCATCATTGCTTTCAATATTCAACATTCCTGTTCAGTGTTCAGATATTCAAGATTGAAAAGATACGGTAGTTGTTGAAAACCCTCAATGATGGCTGTCACCAAAGAAGACAAAATTGGTCCTTACCCTCAACAACTTAAGACAGCTCTTTGATACTGTGATCAAAGGAAAGATGCTTTAGCTAAACGTGGTGTAGACGTCTTGAATTTATTATTACTGCTATGTTCAATTTTGCATGCACCTTATCACTCACTGTTCATGGTTAGTTTTCTTCTGTGTTATCACAAGCATGTGGTTTCAGCCTAAATATCTCCACAAATACATTTGGGTAAACAGAGGCAGGTCCCCTCTGAATCCTGGATAAGCACTTTCTGACACCAGATTCGTTATTGTGTGCTGACTGTCTCTTGCCTATAAAGGCAAGAGGCTCTCTCATTATATACTGCAGTGCATCATCAAATGTCATTTGAGGAGTCATGAAGGGCAATCAATAGTCACAAAACTGTTATTTCTACAGTACATGTTTCATTATTTGTGACTGGATAGTCCTTTTTTTTTTAATGTTTTTATTCTTTCTTAGAATATTTTGATCCTATTAATAACTCCTCCGCGGGTCACTTGGAAGAAATAAAAGGATTTATGTAGCTGACCCAGCTGGGTCTCCATGAAGTTAACCCTGTAATCCACTGGAAGGGTCAGTGAGCAAAGGATTCGAACTGTCTGTCCTGCCTGAAGGCCCCCTCCCACCTCCCATCTGTGTGGCCTGGTGCTTCTGTGAGTTTATGTCTCAGCTCAAGCATTTCTAAAGCCTTTCTTGACCACCTCAGCTGAAGTGGTATCTCAGCCCAGCCCTCAGTACCTGTTTTTATTTATTTATCACTGTTTTTTTTTCTTTATGAGGCAGATTTTTCTTTTATTTTTCAAGAAAGAAAAGCATGCAAAAGCACATGAAGGAAATTCAGAAAAAAATGGTAGGGTAAAAGTGACACAAACCAGAAATTCAAGCAGCCTTATTTTATTTTATTTTATTTTGCTCCACCATTTTCCCCATAACATTTTTGGTTTTGTTTTTATTTTGATTTTTTGATTTCCAAGTGGAGGATAATTGCTTTGCAATATTGTGTTGGCTCCTACCATATACCAACATGAATCTGCCATAGCTATACCTGTCCCCTCCCTCTGGAACCTCTCTCCCTATTCACCACTCTTATCTAAAATTCTTATTTGTCTACATGAAACCCATAATATATGTGTCATCACCCACAAATTAGAATGTCAACTCAAAGCCAAAAAGTTTATCTGTTGTGTTCACCACTCTACTCGCGGTGCCTGGTGCCTAGCAAGCAGTCAGCATCTCCCGAATGCCTAAGTGTCTTCCAAAAGGACAGTATGATCTTACACAGATCTTGATCATGTTTGCCTTGGTTTCAGGGCTTGCAAATGCCCCTGCAGGTCCCTCTGCAGGGAGCCTGAGTCATAGCACCCTGGATACCCCTTCTGCAAGGTCCTCCTGGACGAACCATTTGCTAAACTGAAAAGGACTCCACGGTCATGATGTAGAATATGTGTTTATTAGATTTCAGCTTTGTGTTACAGTGTAGTTTTCATGATTTTTGCTGGAAAATGGTCCTAGCGTGTGTGTGTTTATCCTTCTATGCAGGTGCTTGTGAAGAGCCTAAACTTGCCCCTGACGGACTGGAACACAGAAAACCAAAGCAGATAAAATCGCCAACTCAGGCCTACATCGATCTACCTCTTTGGAAAGATGGCCAGAGAGAGAACCCAGTGGAATCCGAAAGCTGGGAGGAGGGAACCCCAGTGAGCCCTGCTGCCGACACTCCTCAGGGGACCCCTCCCAGCACCCTGAGCAGATCCCCCCCGAGAAAGAAGACGGAGTCTGCCCTGTACGGCTGCACCATGCTGCTGGCATCGGTGGCTCTGGGCTTGGACATAAGAGAGCTCTCGAAAGCACAGGCTCCCGAAGACCCAGTGCCCAAGGAAGACAGGAAGAAGCGGGAAGGCGTCTTCCAGCGGACACCGAAGTCTCGCCGCAGTGCCAGCCCTGCCGCAAGGCTGCTGGCCGTGGGCGAGGGAGCAGCAGCACCCCCTCCCTCCCACTGTCCACCACTGCGAGCCTCCTGTCTGTGCCTTCCCTCTCCACCAGGTGCCTGCTGCAGACCGACGGCGAAGACTCCTTTGAGAGCAGCACACACATCTCTTGTGCTCCTCGGGTACCCACTCCAGATCCTTGCCCTGCCTTTGGAGGGAGGGGCCAGAAGTCAACCCCCATGTCAGGACTGGAGACCAGCCGTGATGGGTGGAGAAACCTGCCTCCTTCCTTCGTGGAGCTGACATGTGGGGGCGTTTCTTACACTGCTGCTTCCAAAGAGAGAGCAGCAAGTCACCGAAGGACCAGGTCTGATGGAAGTGCTCCCCGGCCCCCAGGTAGGCTGCATTCGTGGGTGAGGGTACCAGACACCTCTGTAGAGACTGGACTGTAAGATTGTGTGACTCTCTGATTCTCTTTTCCATGTGATTACATTTACAAATTTCTTTTCACTCTTTACAGAAATCTTTGCATTTTACCCTTTCATTTGACTGTCATTTAATTTTACTCTTTCATTTGACCTTAACTATCATTTAGATTCTGGGGTAAATTTCAGCAACTTAAATACTTAATAGCATATTAAAACAGAGCGAGCATGTGGAGAGTAACTGCTCTAAGCCCCTCATGTTAGGAAGACAGTCGTTTGACAGAGTCTGAACCAATAATTAATGGGAGAGCTGCTGCTAAAACTGGTTGTCCTACCTCCCCCGGGGTACCATGTCTTCTGCGTCACCTGACTTCACTGTCCAGTTATGTTGAGGTTGAGTTTAGGGGGTATAAAAATCAAATGGACAGTAGATGCTATGTGAGGATTAACTATTATTTCTTTTGTATGTAAATGTGATTACAGTCACATCAGATATAGATCATGAGGATGAAGTGAGATAATGTATATGAAAAATGCTTTTTAGATCATAAAATGTTATGCTAGGATTGGTTATCAAGTGTATTAAAACTGAGGCTGCTTTCATTTGCTCTATCTTTTCCTTTATCTCTTTAAGTGTGCTATAGTAGGCACATTTTTTTCTAATATTATTTTTCATTGTCTTTAAATAAATTGGATTTTTGCTCTTTTATGATACAATAAGTATTAGTAATTTATAATTGCACATGGTGAAATCCCATCATGATAATCCCACAGGAACTTTCTTTCTTAATTTGAAGCCAATACTTCTCTGCTAGAGTGGTAACAGGCCTTCCCTGACGGCTCCGCAGTGAAGAATCCACCTGCCAGTGCAAATGACATGGATTCAGTCCCTGGGTCAGGAAGACCCCCTGGAGAAGGAAATGGCAACCCACTCCAGTATTCTTGCCTGGGAAGTCCCAGCAGAGGAGCTTGGTGGGCTACAGTCCATGGAGTTGCAAAGAGTCAGATGCGAATGAACAACAACGGTAATAATAAGTCAGTTCTTCAGAACAAAAAAGGAAAGATGTAACATCTAGAAACATAGCTGCTTCCTTATTATTTTCAAATTATCACCTGAAAGTGAATTCAGTCATATTCACCATCATTTTACACCTTAATTCTAGTCCAATCTAATCCCATTCTGAAATCTATCCTGTTTATTAAACAATTCTAATGATCATTGTTCTAAGCATCTGATGATGAATTAGCTCTTTTCAGTTGTAGTTTCCATAGATTCAAGCAATCTTTCCAACTTTGAGGTACTTTTCAATAAAAACAAACCTTATATCCTAACAGTTTGTAAGGTAAAGTTTGTGTTCAGGTTCTTTTGTCAAAGCTTACTTTAAGGTGAAGTCACCCAGTTTATTTTCCTTGATATCCATCATTTTCAATGTCACTGTCTAATCACACACTCTCTTTGCCAGCTGGTGCAGCTCTCATCTCAGCCCCTGGAGCCTCTGAACTGGCCCCTGAGTGGGTTTGGGGGATGCCCCCGTCCCTGTCTGAACCTCACAGTGACCTGCCAAGTGAAGTCCCACCTGAAAAGCAAAGAGCTGTCCATATGGTGCCTCTGCCTCGCCCTCCCCCTGTAAGAAGCCAAGGAGGTGCCCTGCAGGCCTTCCCGCCGAGAACAGAGTCTCAGCCCTCACAGACTGGCCCTGCAGTGGGTGGTCCAGGACCAGCCCACAGCTGTCCTCTCAGCCCCAAGAAGAGAACTCAGCCCCACATGCCTTCCTTGCTGGACACTGACGTGGAAGGCCAGAGCCGGGACCGCACGGTGCCTCTGTGCAGGATGAGAAGCAGCATGAGCCGACCATCTCTGTACGAACTCGAGAAAGAATTTCTGTCTTAAGTGCCTTCTGTTGTTTAAGCATTTCTTTTTGTGTTTTTAAGGTGAACAAATGAAAACAAGGTGTCTACCTTTTAACTGTTTTATGCTGCTGTGTTTTCAAAGCTGTGGCCATGTCACTGAAATAGTAGTGGGTGTCTAACTTCCCATTGCTGTTGGCTGACTGTATTGTTTGTCCACTGGATTCTTACCTAGCAACTTGAAATGCTACACACACTATAAAACAAGAACTGTACCACAAAGTGAATCTATGTTTAAGCACAACTTTAAATGCCTTTTCTCCCCATTTATGTTCTTTTCTGCTGGTGGCGGTGTTCAGCGGCGCGACCCCACACACAAAAATTGTAAGAGTGCCATTTTTGTTTCCTTCCTTCCCGTCGCCTTCCTTCATCTTCTATCTCCCTTTCCCTTCTTTTCTTCATTTCTCACCTTTCTTTTGTTACTTATGCAACAAAAGCCAAGAATAATGTGATATTAGTGAGTAAAGGTGTCTGTTTTTAAACATTTGATAACTAGAATAGATGCAGATCCTATTTAAGCTACTTAAGTTCACCAATGAGCTTATAATGCACAAGTATGTCCACATCTCATCCAAAATATGCAATGTTTCTCTATTTGAGAAAATTTTACTGAATGTAGTTTATAAAAGTTTTAACGAATGTAACTTCTAAAAGTTTTATCCATTGGAACTCCAAAATAGATTGAAAACAAATCAGTCATTAACATTTGACTTAGACCATACAGTGTACAGCTGAGACACACTAACCTGTGGGTTCTCCCTGTAAAAAAGGTCCCCCATCATCAGTAGCCATTAATTTGGTACCCAGAAGTGTTAAAGCTTTTCTTTTGCCATGGAGTTTTTAAAAATTAATTGACACATGTGTCATGCATTGTAAACACTGATGTCATTTAATTTTTATTTTCTCTATTTAAATGCATAATCATCTTGGTAACCTCAAATACAGTCAGTGAGAAACACTGCAAAGTCAAGAAACAGCAGTACTGTTAGAATTTAAGTATTTTCCAATAATAGTTATTTCACATTTCACTTAATTGTGAATAAGTGTTAGATATCTACTGGGTGAGATAAGTTGATGTCATAGAAAGGAAAAATATAGATTATTTTCTGATGTGGACTTATAAAATGAATCTTT
>SJYC01001875.1:0-15542 GCA_006408675.1 Madoqua kirkii | reverse complement strand
AGAGTTGACTCATTGGAAAACTCTGATGCTGGGAGGGATTGGGGGCAGGAGGAGAAGGGGATGACAGAGGATGAGATGACTGGATGGCATCACAGACTCGCTGAACGTGAGTCTGAGTGATCTCCGTGAGATGGTGATGGACAGGGTGCCTGTCGTGCTTTGATTCATGGGGTCGCAAAGAGTCGGACAGACTGAGTGACTGAACTCAATGCAAAGCAAAGTCGTGTTTATTTAGAAGGGCTGAAAGTGAGCTAGCTCTTTGAAAAGATGTTACCAATTTCCTGGGAATGACTCACCTTCTTGGTGGACTGTTTTTTAAAAGAAGATGACATGTATGTTTAGAAACAGTAAACTCTTTCACCAACAGCTCCCCAAGATCTGGTAAACTGATATGGTTTGCAAATTCAGAAGTGCTGGAACTAGCCTGATAAAGTATCAAGCACGCGGCTGCCTCCTTGATATGATTGAAAGGCTATTGCTTTTCGACTGAGCTGACTTTAAATAACAGGCACTTGTTCTTGGAATACTAATCAAGTACTTTCTATAGCAAATGCATATTGCTCTCAGTTCTGTTCTGCCTTTTCTTTGCCCCAATCCACTTCTAATCATCATGAAATAGCACTTTTATTCCTTAAATCTACGATAAAATGTAATTGGAAAGAAACCTTTAAAATAATAAAGCATAAGGAAATTGTTTTTGTAAGATATGTCATAAGGCGCTTTTATTAGGAACTTAACAAATGATCTTTTTTTTTTTTTGAGTGTAAATTTCATCCTTGCACTAGCTGTAAAAGAAAGACTTGTTATAAAAATTGATAAACAGATTCTAGGGGCCTGAGTAACCTATAGTACTTAAGAGAATAGTACTTTGAAATACTTGGAAGTAACACCAAGTTAGGAAAAAATATGCCAGCTAAGAGGCTTTTATTTGTAAATCAAGTGCAATTAGATATTTATTTATCAATGCACTGTTAGTATAGTTTGGCACTTTGGGAAAATGCCATGAACTTGCTTTAAAATATTCTATATTTTCCCCTGCTAGTCCAAATTGCTAAGATTTCTGTTGTATTTAGTTATTTTTAGGGAAAGTGTTCTCAGCAAAGTTTTCTTTTTTTGTTTAAGACTGTAGCCTGTTTATCTAAGTAGAAAATAGCTGCTGAGTGTGCAAAGAATACAAAAGACTTCAGCAGGAAGACACTATTTATGATCATTTGAAATTCTCCATCCCTGGAAAATTCTCAAATTAAGCTTATGAAAGCAATCCAATTTAGTAGGCTGCTAATTGGACAGAGCACAATCTTACTGGCAGGGTTGGAAGTTGGGCTGCACTTGTCCTAGGCTCTTACCTTCCCTTAGTAGCATCCCAGGAGTCCTCCACTGGTCCTGGAGCTTGTCCTGCAGGAGAGCCCTCATTTCAAGGGCAGGACCCCAAGCAGTGCTCTCATGAGGCTCCATCAGCTTTAGCATTCTGGCAAACTGGTCCATCACCATAAAATGTACCCAATCTAAGATCAGAGGGGATTATGATGGGTTTACATGCTTTTGTTTTATCATAGATTGGCTAAAAACTCCAATGTCATAGATTTTTTTCTATACTAAAGTGTAATGAGTAGAAAAAAATTAGTGCCTTCATTAGCTGAGGGGTTTTGTAAGATGATTTTCAGGAATTTGATGTCTTGTCTAAGGGTATGAATGCCTCTTTTTCACTCTGTTCTCTGGTCTCTCTCATCCCCTTGGGGCTCTTGTTTCCATTTGTACAATTATAATTGGAATTCCCTGGCTTCCAAAATAATGTAGTTTTAACTTTATAATCCAGCAGAGACTTCACCATTGTTTAAACATTTTTTTTTTTTTCCCTCACTCTTTGCAGCTTGAATTGTTTTATAAAACTGTATGGTGCCACCAAGCCTCCAGAAGAAATGCAAAGTTTTCATAATATAAAAGGAACAACTTATTAAAGAGAATCCTAGTGGGTCTATTGTAATGAGCTGTAGATATCCTGAGAGGTTGGTTGCCAGTCTGATGACAACAGGAAACATTTTCTTAAACATGGAGGTTTGAAGCCTCTAGTGGAAATGTGCTCTTAAGTCATAGGATTTTTATTTCTACCTAGTTCAATCAGCAGTGGCTCTGCCTGTTTCTCTTTTTCATTTTTTTCCCCCCACTGAAATGAAACTCGCCTCTAAAAGCATCCTTCTAGGCCAAGATCTCTGTGAGGAGGCTCCCAGGTTTAAAACAATTCTGTTATTTAACAAATGGAAATTGCAGCACTTTTTTTCTTGTGTGTGATGAAGAAATACTTGCTTCCTGAGCTAAAAACAACAAATTATAAAAGTCAGCACAAGTCAAATAGAATCTTATAATGAACTCTGATATACACTGTTGGTAGCAGCAGCAAAATTGAGGACAAATTTGGACTATAAAATATTGTCACTGAAAAATTTCTATTCATTACCTTAAAAAATTTCTGTGTGCTCAGGAAAAGAGTGCCATTTTCTGAATTTACTGGTGGAACACTTAGGCTGAGTTTTTGAAATATCAGTGTTCCAGTGGGGCATACTTTGACATATTGGTATAAAATTGTATGACCAATACAGTGCTCTGGGAAGAGTGATAATAAAATTAATGATAATGTGTGATTATGTTCTTGAGCGTGGTGTTAACACAGTTTATTCTGATGGTTAGCTGGGAGGAGAGGCATAGGGAAATCTGATGCTATGTTCCTTCTATTTGATTTCATTTGTCCCTTCAAGGAGAGTGGCTGACGTCAGACACAAGACTCTTTTCAGAGTCACTGCTCAGTGAGTGAGAAGCTGGCCTGTCAGTGTGTGCTGGTGTCATGCCGATTCCATGCTGAGAAAACAACATCACTGCTAATTGAAACAGCAGAGATGATTACCAAGGCTGTAGCTTTAGAAGCAATAGACACCAACACTGAAGGGGAAAGGGCTATTTATTTAGAAAAGCTCACCATCAAATTACTGGACAGGATGAACAATTCATGGAGCAAATCAAACTTAGTACAACCAGAAAGGAATCCATTGTAATTTACTAGGCACTGTCAATGTGAACAAAACGCCTTCAAATATCTTCCACGGGATAAGCAACCGTGATTGTGAAAAATCCATCTCTTTCTCTCTTTTTTGGGGGGGTGGGGGGTGTTGATACCTCTTTCCAAGATTTTATACATTATATTTAAGCATAATACAGGGTATCTGATGTTAGCAAGCACCCAATTTAGCATTAACTTCTCTGGATGGAAATCGGACCCATATGTTTATGTTAGTAATAGCAACACTATGTGATTTGATTATTTTTGAGCAGGCTGATGTTGTTTCAACTCAAAGAGGGAGTTCTGAGAGTTCATATTTATTTTTGAAGCTCTGGCAGCTTACAGTATAGAGGCTACACAAATTTCCTAATCTTATTTAATTTCTCTATTGGTCTGACTGGGTTCAAATAAAATTGTGATTCTTCTATGCTTTGATTATGTTAAAGTATTTCTTGTCTGTCTCCCGGCACCAGAAGCAACTTTTTAATTGTTAAAAGTTGTAGTGGAGAAGCACTAGCGCTCTTCATACTAGATTTCTGGATGGCTGAGATATTTTCTGAAATATAGTCAACCTCACTTCATTACTCCATTGTCACAGGGTACAGAAACTCAGTGGAGAAGGGCATCTTTCCAAGGGCTCTTGTGTGTACATAAACAGCTTTGACTTTGGGAGCCAGCAAGGGACACGTAAGACAAATGAGTAAAAAAAAAATTGCACATAGAGTAATTTTAATCCATCCATTTTTTAAATACCACAATAAATTTAATTTTCACAATAAATTAAATAGCCATATTCAGTTTACAAAATAGAATTACTTAGTGTGAAAGCAGTATTTACAACTATATACATTATGTACATGACATTTCTCTTTGTTGACATAGAACATGGAAGCAAAAGGACTCAACTTTCCGACGTGTGGTTGACATGCTACAAGTGACACCGTGGTCCATACGAGAAAACGATAGTGCAAAATCACCACAGGAACTTTGGAATGATGTCAATTTTATGAGATAAGATTCTTTTAAATAATAAGAAAATAGTATTTTCTGTTTTCATGGCATCAATTCAACAACTGAATTAAAGAGTCAGCTTTCCCTTAGAAAAGTATGCATAACTGAATCCTCTACTTCCTGAAACTTCACAGCCATTGGTACATTTTCACACGTTCATCTTTTGGCTTAAATCTATGAAAATGGCAGGCGACAAATCCTGACTCGAAGGAAGACTAACTCTTTGAGAATAACTGAAGTCACTTTTTCCCAGTACCACTACCTCTTCTTTTTGTAAATAGCATAAAAGATGCAACTATGTAGACCGCAAATTGGTGTTTTTTTTGTTTTTGTTTTTTGTAAATTTTTAGTAGAAAAAGAGCTGATCTTGTATTTGGTCACACACTGCGTATGTACAAGTATACATGGAAAAATCACGTGGACAGTTGTGTCTAGGAAAAGTGCATATTTTAATCTAGAAGAGACATTGTGTGTCTCCAGGCACAACACACAGTGTTGTATGACTTATTATTTTAGGGCCAGTTCAATGTCCTCCCAGTGATCTGGTAAAATTTTTGATTGAAAGGGTGAAAGAATTTGCGCAATTTGGTAATGACAGAGGGGTCCACCTCTGGATGAATGCGCCCCTTGCTGCCCGCCAGGCACTTGTTAAAGATAATGTTAAATCGCAAGCAGTAAAACCCTCTGGTAGCATTGAAATACAAATTATATTGACTTATCCTTGGGGGAAGATTTAGGAACTTCTCAACAGTTGAAGTTCTGGTAGGGGTTCCGTGATGAGGCGATCTCCATCAACAATGTGGAATTGCTCAATTGGAAAGTACTTCAACCACCTTTCCAGATGTTTGGTGTAGATGCTGGTTCTTACTGCCTTGTATTTTGTGTTCACTTCGCAGGTATTAGGGTCTATGGCCAGCTTCTCAAACTTGTAATAAGTTTTATTCTTCCTCTCCTTCCCCTCTAGCACCTGAGTGTAATCAGAAATAGCTCTTGTGGTTGGCTCCCTGACAATGATCAACAACTTGATGGATGAGTTCATTTTGTAAATCCTTTCCGGAACCTCCTCTGTGATAAAATATGCTGGACTCTTTTCAATTGTGATTTGCTGAGGGTAGGAAAAAGGCATCTTTTTCCTATACCACTCAATGCCCTTGGCATAATTCTCATCATTGTCAAAAAAGTGGATTTCTTGAGAGGCTTTGACCACTGCTGGATGGAGGTTCAGCATCTCAAGCAGGGCCCTGGTGCCTCCTTTCCTCACTCCAATGATAATGGCCTTGGGAAGTTGCTGGACCAGGTCATGAAGGTGTACCTGCTCCTTGGAAGAGTTGCCCTTCCGGAACTCGTGCAGCAGGCCACGCTTAAACTGCAGGGCGCGCAGGGGGAATTCAGCCTGACCACGGGCTCCGAATCGGCCTTCGATGGGGCAGATGGGTTGCAGCCTGTAAGCAACAGAGAGACACTCTAAGGAGCTCATTGCAACTAACTTCTCATTTCTCTGGTTCCTGCAAAAAGAAAACCACTGTTCCCTGCCTGCTGTAATCTATAATCAACATATGTTTGGGAAATTTTATTTTAAGCAAACCCTGTATTAAATGGAGCACACATAATTGATGGGATATTTTTACTAGTGCGTCTTAAAATTTTTATTCACCAAGCACTTAATTGACTATAGCATGTACTGACATTCACAGTACAGGACAGACAAGTGACACCAACCATATTAATAGCCTTTTAACAGCTCACCATTTAATATCATTTAGAAAATATGAAGACGGAAGATTAGAATCTTCAGCTGGGAAGCTAAAGGGCAGCTAGGAGGCCACGTCCCGTGGGTTTCGTGTTGTATTATTTTATTACAGCTCAGCTGCACTCATATAACTCTGAAAATCTTTGAGATAGAATCTGAAAAGGGGTCCCAGTTTCTGCCCTTGACTATTTGTGTCATCAACCTGCAAAATTCCAATCTTGGCACTTGCTGAGCTTTTCATTCTATGAGAATTTCTGCCTTTGGCCCTGGGGACAGCTACCAGAGTACATATTTCTTCTGCTTCTCTTTCTCTTTCTATCTAAAAAGGTCAGGCTTATGTTTTTACTTTGCTGAATGTAGGAGTAAATCCAATGCAATCAGCAAGTGCTGTATATCACCTATCACACTTGGGACCAGAAATCAACAAGACCTTGGCAGCCCCAGAAACCTGAGGTCCTCATTGCCAAGTGCACTTAAATCAGGGACTCAAATTTGTGAAGGAAGGAAGGCATTGGATGGAGCCAGAAAAGAGGATTTCCACTTCAACATTGCCCTAAGCAAGGAACAACCACTGCTGCTTTTTTTCAGAGAGAAAGGTGTGGCAACAATCACAATGATTAGACTGGAGTGGCTATTTAATTTGGTGTGGCCAATTTATATGATATATATATATGGGTATAGTCTAGAATTGAACTGAAATTCATTATAATTTTCCTGAGCTTACTTGAGAAGGCATTTTCACTTTCTTGTTAAAGGGAATAATATTAGTCAAAATGGCTGTTGAACCAATTCCTCCGACTGAAGCTTCTTGTTACCCTAATAATTTGGAGTTGATGTCCTCCTCTCTGTAGGGCAATGAGGCCGTCTCTTGCTTTTCCCAAGAGACCCCACTGAATCTTTATTTTTTGTAATGTGGCTCAGATGGTTAAGCGTCTGTCTACAATGTGGGAGACCCGGGTTCAATCCCTGGATCGGGAAGATCCTCTGGAGAAGGAAATGGCAATCCATTCCAGTACTATTGCCTGGAAAATTCCATGGACAGAGGAGCCTGGTAGGCTACAGCCCATGGGGTCTCAAAGAATCAGACACGACTGAGCGACTTTACCTTACCTTTACCTTACAATTAAAAGGAGAAGGTTATAAAAACCTCAAGGTTATACCAAGGCATTCTGCAGAACTGAGGGGAAGGGGCTTCACCTGTGCTGTTTAGCAGCTCTCTGTTTTAATGCTTATGAACATATTTTATTTTTCAGTGAGTTTTTAAACGATTTAAAAAAAAAACTTTTGCTCATTGTGTAAAGCATGAACATATAGCACACTATTAAAATATGGTTTATTAGTTAATATTTTAGAGAAAATGAATTTTGTTTGTATGGATTTGTTAATAGGATTGATATGTAAGAGCTCAAAGTGGAAGATATAAAAGTAGCAATACACATATACTCAAAGTATGTTTCTAAATGTGACATTGATTGGGATGTCACAAATTCATCTTTTAGGTCTTGCTGGGCTCTAGTTGAGAATTAAACCCAAATTCCTTAAGCCATCCATTGAATGTAATAGATGGACTTTTCTCCTAGGCATCTTGAATGATGCTGTCCTTGGAAGAAGTAAGGAAATGGTCAATCAAATGTTTTCCTGTAGGACTTGATTCCCTCACAGAACCCAGGTTGAGAAAGGCTGAAACACTCTTTGTCTTGCTTGAGCTGGAAAGAAATTTCCCTATATCTGCTGCTGCTGCTGCTGCTGCTGCTGCTGCTGCTGTCAAAATGGCTGTTGAACCAATTCCTCCGACTGAAGCTTCTTGTTACCCTAATAATTTGGAGTTGATGTCCTCCTCTCTGTAGGGCAATGAGGCCGTCTCTTGCTTTTCCCAAGAGACCCCACTGAATCTTTATTTTTTGTAATGTGGCTCAGATGGTTAAGCGTCTGTCTACAATGTGGGAGACCCGGGTTCAATCCCTGGATCGGGAAGATCCTCTGGAGAAGGAAATGGCAATCCATTCCAGTACTATTGCCTGGAAAATTCCATGGACAGAGGAGCCTGGTAGGCTACAGCCCATGGGGTCTCAAAGAATCAGACACGACTGAGCGACTTTACCTTACCTTTACCTTACAATTAAAAGGAGAAGGTTATAAAAACCTCAAGGTTATACCAAGGCATTCTGCAGAACTGAGGGGAAGGGGCTTCACCTGTGCTGTTTAGCAGCTCTCTGTTTTAATGCTTATGAACATATTTTATTTTTCAGTGAGTTTTTAAACGATTTAAAAAAAAAACTTTTGCTCATTGTGTAAAGCATGAACATATAGCACACTATTAAAATATGGTTTATTAGTTAATATTTTAGAGAAAATGAATTTTGTTTGTATGGATTTGTTAATAGGATTGATATGTAAGAGCTCAAAGTGGAAGATATAAAAGTAGCAATACACATATACTCAAAGTATGTTTCTAAATGTGACATTGATTGGGATGTCACAAATTCATCTTTTAGGTCTTGCTGGGCTCTAGTTGAGAATTAAACCCAAATTCCTTAAGCCATCCATTGAATGTAATAGATGGACTTTTCTCCTAGGCATCTTGAATGATGCTGTCCTTGGAAGAAGTAAGGAAATGGTCAATCAAATGTTTTCCTGTAGGACTTGATTCCCTCACAGAACCCAGGTTGAGAAAGGCTGAAACACTCTTTGTCTTGCTTGAGCTGGAAAGAAATTTCCCTATATCTGCTGCTGCTGCTGCTGCTGCTGCTGCTGCTGCATCGCTTCAGTCGTGTCCGACTCTGTGTGACCCCATAGACGGCAGCCCACCAGGCTCCCCCATCCCTGGGATTCTTCAGGCAAGAACATTGGAGTGGGTTGCCATTTCCTTCTCCAACGCATGAAAGTGAAAAGTGAAAGTGAAGTTGCTCAGTCGGGTCCGACCTCATGGACTGCAGCCCTCCAGGCTCCTCCATCCATGGAATTTTCCAGGCAAGAGTACTGGAGTGGGGTGCCATTGCCTTCTCCATCCCTACATCTAGAAAAGTCCATTTTCCTTCTTTCCTTTATTTACCTTTTACCATGGGAGCTCATTCCCCACGGAACAATTGCTTTTTGGATTTCCTTATTCAAGATAAGAGAAAATATCATATTATTTCTAATTCCTAGAGAGCAGGCATGGACCCCAGACTAAAAAATAAGAGATTTTAGGAGTGGAAAGGACAGGAGAAGTAACTGAGCTCAGCCTCCTACCGAGAGAGTGGGCTCTTCAGTTTCTAAAGGACAAGCTTATGTCAACCTGTGCCAACTTCTGCTCAGACTCTCAAGTGGGAGGTTTTGAGAAGCAAAGCAATCCAAGTCCTTATAAAAGCTACCCCATTAGAGACTAGAGACCAGGTTAAAAATGGAAAGTTATCAACTAAATAACTAATGTGCTAATATCATTAGATCAATTATTCAAATTAAATGATTAGAAAAAAATTAAAATATTAGGAAAAACTTGCTATGAAAGTTCCATTATGGACACAGGACAGTGGCACCACATCGAGTCTTTTCACTAACAACAAGCACTACTTTAGGGAACCACTTGGAGTCAGGGATAAGCTCTGGGTGATATCGTTTCCTATGGTTAGCAACTAGTGAATAGGAAGTTTATTCAGCAATTTTGAATTGAAAAGCATCAAAGGGCTCATTTTATCTATCAAAATGAACACTGGCTGAAGGAAAAAACCATTATTATGCTACTTGTTAAATATTTGTGTGATAAGATCTATAGAAAAGAAAAACTGTAAGGAAGATATTTTTATTTTAGTGTGCGGCTGCAGTTTCATAGGGCTTCCCTTGTAGCTCAGCTGGTAAAGAATCTGCCTGAAATGTGGGAGATTTGGGTTCAATACCTGGTTGGGAAGATCCCCTGGAGAAGGGAAAGGCTACCCACTCCAGTTTTCTGACCTAGAGAAGTCCAGGGGGTCGCAAGACTTGGACACGAAATAGGAATTGAATTGCCTTTTAAGTGCAATAATTAATTTTAAAGGGCAAAGAAGGAAGCTTCCCATTTCAGAAATTAACTTCTACATCCTTTCCAATCATCCCAGAAATGGGACAACCCAGAAGCATTCAATGTGAAGCTAGCTGACATTGCTGGGACTCCGCAGGTCTGGTGCCTTTCAGTGCTGGCTTGGTTAGAGCCACACCCTAGCTCTGTAAATTTCCTCTCCACGGATGTTCCATTGCTTTCTGGGAATTACTCTGAGTGACAGCCTCCTTGTCTGGTATGTTCAGTTCCTAGAAACCAGAGCTAATTAACATAGTTAAAACTCCCCAAGCCTGCAGCCATCTTTCCAAGGCAATGGATTCCAAATTTGATGAGCTCCATTATAGGCTCATACATGATTTTAACTCTCTTGGTAGCACATTAATTGTCCACTTATAAATTTCAAAATGTAGATACATAAATACATCTCACTATTTGGCTACAGCCAGAGGTCAACAACCAGATACACACAGAGCTCTAGTAAATGACATTTTTACTGTACATTGCTTTATCCCTTCTCTGAAAACAAACATCAACACACACAGAATACAAGTGAATCTTGACAAACACCTTAGTTTGAGCAACTTGGATCTCTTTCTTTGAAAGGCTCAATAAATCAAAATCAGTGCTGCAGAAAAATGTTTCTTGGGAATGCTGAGAGAGGAAAACAAATGGATAGATTTAAAATTATGTCCTAAGGAAGTTTAAATCAAGAGACATGTAAAGTCACATGGGTATGAGTATGTGTTTAATCACCTACCTATCCAAGCTCCCAACTCTGGCAACTAGATACAGGAGACTTCCAACGGCAAGGCTTCCCAGCACCAGGAGCTTCTGTCTCAGCCACGCCTGCTGTTTGAATAGCATGGCCCTCCATCAACCTTCAGGACTCCTGGAGCCTGAGAGAAGGGGATAGAAGGGGATACATCAGAAGTCATCTTACTGGCTCTGTTGGTTGTCACAAAGCCATGTAGTGGTGGGAATACAGGAATTAAGTGATGTCACACAAAGAACATCAATGCCACATCAGCCTTAACAATGTTCATGGTACAACAGGTATTTGGCAAAATTTACTTTCCTTTTCTTGGTATGTGTTTTAAGGTCAAAACTAAACAAGAGGCAAGATACTAACTAGAAGGACTTGCTGGGCAATTGTCAAAGTAAATTAAAATGCCAAAATCGTTAAAAAAATATATATAGTTGTTGTTAATCATTCAAAAATACTGATAAAGTGAGCAACTGAGCAACCTGAGGTTGAGCAGTAGGCAACCAGGAAACCGAAGGTTCTATTTTGGTACAGGGGGGTGAATATAGAAATTGAGGTCAATTTGGGGCATAACAGTGACATGTTTTACTGACATGTTTTTTGTTTTGTTTTGTTTTGTGAATGGAGGAAGGGGGTGACATCAAGACTATGTCTTGGGACTTCCCTGGCAGTCCAGGCAGGACGTATGCTTCCAGTGCAAAGGATGTGGGGTTGGGAAACTGGGACCCCACAGGTTGAGTGGTACAGCCAAAATTTAAAAAGAAAAAAAAATTTTTTAAAGCTATGCCTTTACTTACTGAGGTTATCAGTGGGAACTGTTAGGACTTCAAATGTATGGGGACAGTGGCTCCAAGTAACCTGATGTTTCCCTTCATTTCCTCTGCCCAGACCTGGGTTGGAGTGACAGATTCTAAAATCATGCTCAGACTAGAAGCCCCTGCTAATTGACCCCCTCATGGCTCTCAATGAATTTAAATATGGTCGGTCTTACAGGTCTTGCTCTAGCACTAAGACAGGAGCTTACATGGAAGCTTTGTTTTCTTTTATCTGAAATAGGGCTAGCTGAGGAAAGTAAGTCTTTATCAGTGCTGTTATTAAATTTTGGGAAAATTCAAGCTTCCAATTCAGGCTTTCTTATTAAAAATAAATCCAATTCCCTTTTCAAGATAAGATTGTTCGCTTCTCAATGAAACTCAGAATAGTAACCCCAGAAGAGGGACTACAGCAATATGTCATGGTGAAAAACTGTTTTGCTGCAATAGTCTCTCTGTATTTGCTAAGTGAAGATTTTCTCTGTGCAAAAAGATTATACCTGGATTGAATGCTTGATTTATTTATTCATCAAGAAATACGAAGCACTGATAGCCTTTCCAGCTATTCTACCAGGTTTATGGGGAATTCCAAAAAAGATCTTGAATGAGTCTTAGCCCTTGGAAAATTAGTAATGTGATTCAGGAATCAGGAAACACTTATTCACAATAATGTATGAATAAATGTGGGGGAAAATGGAAGGAATGTTCAGGTACGTGCCTTTGAGGAAGTGCATGACTTGGCGAGGAGGCTGTAGGAGGACATCCCAAAAGGGAGAGGGAAAAGAAGCATTCATCCAACACACAGTCACAAATATTTATTGGAAACAACTTATGTGCTACATTCTGCCCTGGGGGTCCTGGAGGCAGTGGCCAACATGGGAGGCAACAGTCTAGGGAGAAGAGAGAAACACCACCAGTAAATGTAGGAGCTGCATGCACCTTCAGATTGTGATAACAGAGGGAAGTCAAAGCACAGTGAGAAAGAACAATAGGGGGAAGCTACTTCAGTCCTTCCTGAGGAAGGGGCTTGGCTTATACCTGAAGCATGAGGACAGAGGAGGGCACGAAGGTGGGCTCAGTCAGAGGACCCAGAGTGCACTGTGGGGGGAAAATGAGTGGCTAGTTTGAGAAGGGAAGGAAGGTTGGTGTGGCTCGACACAGGAACTGAGGGGGCAGGAGAAAGGGCTGAGAGCAAAAGGGAAGAAGAGGTGTTCAGAACGGTCTTTGCACAGTCTGGGTAAGCTCAGGGTTCTGGCTTTTCATGGCCTGCCTTGTGTGTTGGTATAATGGGGAAGAAAAGGGGAAGAGTAGATGAGGTTTAATGAGACCTGCTATGTGACAAGAATATCATCCAGGTGGTATTTCAAGAAATTGTCAGAAAAATCGTATGAGGCAGATACAGCTATTTCCATTTCATAAACAGGAAAAGTGAAGCACAGACAATTTTCTGTAACTTGCCTGTGATCACACAACTGACAGGTAATGTGGAGGCAAAGGCAGTAACTTATGTTGCATAACTCAGGGCTTCACTGAAACAATCAGTTTTCTCTCTCTGAGTTGATACCTGAAGCCTTCAGTTTAAGTGGTTACCTGCCTTCAGCACAGGACTCTGATTTTGTTCAAAATGCAAATACTGCAGTAATATGTGGAACTGGGTGGTGGAAAGAAACCTGTGCTCAAGTCTTCTGGTTAAGTTCTCCCCTGAGTGAAATTCTAGTGGCTGCTCAGATTCCCTGAACCTTTGTTCCTTGTCTATAAAATAAGAATTTCAGAAAAAAAACATCTATCTCTGTTTCACTGACTATGCTAAAGCTTCTAGTTGTGTGGATTATGACAAACTGTGGAAAGCTCTTAAAAAGATGAGAATACCAGACCAGCTTACCTGTCTCCTGAGAAACCTGTATGTGGGTCAAGAAGCAACAGTTAGGCCAGCGCACTAAGCGCAGGCGGCTGCGGATGAGAGAAGCTACCCCACATCCGAGGTCAGGGGCAGAAGCTGGAAGGACCCCATGCCCGAAGGGCGGCAGCCGAGAGGAGTTACCCTGCATCCAAGGTCAGGGGCGGCAGCCAGGAGGAGCCACCCCACGTCCGAGACCAGGGGCAGTGTCTGAGACAAGGGGCAGCACCCAAGGCCAGGGGCGGCGGCTGGGAGGAGCAACCCCATGTCCAGGAGTGGTGGCTGTCTGGGCATAGGAGGGCCTAGAGGAGCCATCCCACGTTGAAGGTCAGGAAGTATGACGGTGAGGAGATACCCCTCGCCAAGGTAAGGAGCAGCGGCTGTGCTTTGCTGGACCAGCTTTGAAGAGATACCCCACGCCCAAGGTAAGAGAAACCCAAGTAAGATGGTAGGTGTTGCAAGAGGGCATCAGAGGGCAGACACACTGAAACAATACTCAAGGAAACTAGTCAATCCAGTCACACTAGGACCACAGCCTTGTCTAACTCAATGAAACTAAGCCATGCCCCCAGGTCAACTCAGGGCGGGTGGGTCATGGTGGAGAGGTCTGACAGAATGTGGTCCACTGAAGAGGGAATGGCAAACCACTTCAGTATTCTTGCCTTGAGAACCCCATGAACTGTATGAAAAGGCAAAATGGTAGTATACAGAAAGAGGAACTCCCCAGGTCAGTAGGTGCCAAATATGCTCCTGGAGATCAGTGGAGAAATAACTCCAGAAAGAATGAAGGGATGGAGCCAAAGCAAAAAGAATACCCAGCTGTGGATGTGACTGGTGATAGAAGCAAGGTCCTATGCTGTAAAGAGCAATATTGCATAGGAACCTGGAATGTCAGGTCCATGAATCAAGGCAAATTGGAAGTGGTCAAACAAGAGATGGCAAGAGTGAACGTCAACATTCTAGGAATCAGTGAACTAAAATGGACTGGAATGGGTGAATTTAACTCTGGTGACCATTATATCTACTACTGTGGGCAGGAATCCCTCAGAAGAAATGGAGTAACCATCATGGTCAACAAAAGAGTCTGAAATGCAGTACTTGAATGCAGTCTCAAAAATGACAGAATGATCTCTGTTCATCTCCAAGGCAAACCATTCAATATCATGGTAATCCAAGTCTATGCCTCAACCAGTAACGCTGAAGAAGCTGAAGCTGAACGGTTCTATGAAAACTTACAAGACCTTTTAGAACTAACACCCAAAAAAGATGTCCTTTCGTTATAGGGGACTGGAATGCAAAAGTAGGAAGTCAAGAAACACATGGAGTCACAGGCAAATTTGGCCTTGGAATGCAGAATGAAGCAGGGCAAAGACTAATAGAGTTTTGCCCAGAAAATGCACTGGTCATAGCAAATACCCTCTTCCAACAACACAAGAGAAGACTCTACACATGAACATCACCAGATGGTCAACACCAAAATCAGATTGATTATATTCTCTGCAGCCAAAGATGGAGAAGCTGTATACAGTCAAGAAAAACAAGACCAGGAGCTGACTGTGGTTCAGATCATGAACTCCTTATTACAAAATTCAGACTTAAATTGAAGAAAGTAGGGAAAACTGCTAGACCATTCAGGTATGACCTAAATCAAATCCCTTATGATTATACAGTGGAAGTGAGAAATAGATTTAAAGGCCTAGATCTGATAGATAGAGTGCCTGATGAACTATGGAATGAGGTTCGTGACATTGTACAGGAGACAGGGATCAAGACCATCCCCATGGAAAAGAAAGGCAAAAAAGCAAAATGGCTGTCTGGGGAGGCCTTACAAATAGCTATGAAAAGAAGAGAGGCAAAAAGCAAAGGAGAAAAGGAAAGATACAAGCATCTGAATGCAGAGTTCCAAAGAACAGCAAGAAGAGCTAAGAAAGCCTTCTTCAGCGATCAATGCAAAGAAATAGAGGAAAAGAACAGAATGGGAAAGACTAGAGATCTCTTCAAGAAAATTAGAAATACCAAGGGAGCATTTCATGCAAAGATGGGCTCAATAAAGGACAGAAATGGTCTGGACCTAACAGAAGAAGAAGATATTTAGAAGAGGTGGCAAGAATACACAGCAGGACTGTACAAAAAAGATCTTCAAGACCCAGATAATCACGATGGTGTGATCACTCATCTAGAGCCAGACATCCTGGAATGTGAAGTCAAGTGGGCCTTAGAAAGCATCACTATGAACAAAGCT